>CAMAPF010000781.1:5000-25000 GCA_945859915.1 Cuscuta epithymum
AAACCCTAAACCCTAAACCCTAAACCCTAAACCCTAAACCCTAAACCCTAAACCCTAAACCCTAAACCCTAAACCCTAAACCCTAAACCCTAAACCCTAAACCCTAAACCCTAAACCCTAAACCCTAAACCCTAAACCCTAAACCCTAAACCCTAAACCCTAAACCCTAAACCCTAAACCCTAAACCCTAAACCCTAAACCCTAAACCCTAAACCCTAAACCCTAAACCCTAAACCCTAAACCCTAAACCCTAAACCCTAAACCCTAAACCCTAAACCCTAAACCCTAAACCCTAAACCCTAAACCCTAAACCCTAAACCCTAAACCCTAAACCCTAAACCCTAAACCCTAAACCCTAAACCCTAAACCCTAAACCCTAAACCCTAAACCCTAAACCCTAAACCCTAAACCCTAAACCCTAAACCCTAAACCCTAAACCCTAAACCCTAAACCCTAAACCCTAAACCCTAAACCCTAAACCCTAAACCCTAAACCCTAAACCCTAAACCCTAAACCCTAAACCCTAAACCCTAAACCCTAAACCCTAAACCCTAAACCCTAAACCCTAAACCCTAAACCCTAAACCCTAAACCCTAAACCCTAAACCCTAAACCCTAAACCCTAAACCCTAAACCCTAAACCCTAAACCCTAAACCCTAAACCCTAAACCCTAAACCCTAAACCCTAAACCCTAAACCCTAAACCCTAAACCCTAAACCCTAAACCCTAAACCCTAAACCCTAAACCCTAAACCCTAAACCCTAAACCCTAAACCCTAAACCCTAAACCCTAAACCCTAAACCCTAAACCCTAAACCCTAAACCCTAAACCCTAAACCCTAAACCCTAAACCCTAAACCCTAAACCCTAAACCCTAAACCCTAAACCCTAAACCCTAAACCCTAAACCCTAAACCCTAAACCCTAAACCCTAAACCCTAAACCCTAAACCCTAAACCCTAAACCCTAAACCCTAAACCCTAAACCCTAAACCCTAAACCCTAAACCCTAAACCCTAAACCCTAAACCCTAAACCCTAAACCCTAAACCCTAAACCCTAAACCCTAAACCCTAAACCCTAAACCCTAAACCCTAAACCCTAAACCCTAAACCCTAAACCCTAAACCCTAAACCCTAAACCCTAAACCCTAAACCCTAAACCCTAAACCCTAAACCCTAAACCCTAAACCCTAAACCCTAAACCCTAAACCCTAAACCCTAAACCCTAAACCCTAAACCCTAAACCCTAAACCCTAAACCCTAAACCCTAAACCCTAAACCCTAAACCCTAAACCCTAAACCCTAAACCCTAAACCCTAAACCCTAAACCCTAAACCCTAAACCCTAAACCCTAAACCCTAAACCCTAAACCCTAAACCCTAAACCCTAAACCCTAAACCCTAAACCCTAAACCCTAAACCCTAAACCCTAAACCCTAAACCCTAAACCCTAAACCCTAAACCCTAAACCCTAAACCCTAAACCCTAAACCCTAAACCCTAAACCCTAAACCCTAAACCCTAAACCCTAAACCCTAAACCCTAAACCCTAAACCCTAAACCCTAAACCCTAAACCCTAAACCCTAAACCCTAAACCCTAAACCCTAAACCCTAAACCCTAAACCCTAAACCCTAAACCCTAAACCCTAAACCCTAAACCCTAAACCCTAAACCCTAAACCCTAAACCCTAAACCCTAAACCCTAAACCCTAAACCCTAAACCCTAAACCCTAAACCCTAAACCCTAAACCCTAAACCCTAAACCCTAAACCCTAAACCCTAAACCCTAAACCCTAAACCCTAAACCCTAAACCCTAAACCCTAAACCCTAAACCCTAAACCCTAAACCCTAAACCCTAAACCCTAAACCCTAAACCCTAAACCCTAAACCCTAAACCCTAAACCCTAAACCCTAAACCCTAAACCCTAAACCCTAAACCCTAAACCCTAAACCCTAAACCCTAAACCCTAAACCCTAAACCCTAAACCCTAAACCCTAAACCCTAAACCCTAAACCCTAAACCCTAAACCCTAAACCCTAAACCCTAAACCCTAAACCCTAAACCCTAAACCCTAAACCCTAAACCCTAAACCCTAAACCCTAAACCCTAAACCCTAAACCCTAAACCCTAAACCCTAAACCCTAAACCCTAAACCCTAAACCCTAAACCCTAAACCCTAAACCCTAAACCCTAAACCCTAAACCCTAAACCCTAAACCCTAAACCCTAAACCCTAAACCCTAAACCCTAAACCCTAAACCCTAAACCCTAAACCCTAAACCCTAAACCCTAAACCCTAAACCCTAAACCCTAAACCCTAAACCCTAAACCCTAAACCCTAAACCCTAAACCCTAAACCCTAAACCCTAAACCCTAAACCCTAAACCCTAAACCCTAAACCCTAAACCCTAAACCCTAAACCCTAAACCCTAAACCCTAAACCCTAAACCCTAAACCCTAAACCCTAAACCCTAAACCCTAAACCCTAAACCCTAAACCCTAAACCCTAAACCCTAAACCCTAAACCCTAAACCCTAAACCCTAAACCCTAAACCCTAAACCCTAAACCCTAAACCCTAAACCCTAAACCCTAAACCCTAAACCCTAAACCCTAAACCCTAAACCCTAAACCCTAAACCCTAAACCCTAAACCCTAAACCCTAAACCCTAAACCCTAAACCCTAAACCCTAAACCCTAAACCCTAAACCCTAAACCCTAAACCCTAAACCCTAAACCCTAAACCCTAAACCCTAAACCCTAAACCCTAAACCCTAAACCCTAAACCCTAAACCCTAAACCCTAAACCCTAAACCCTAAACCCTAAACCCTAAACCCTAAACCCTAAACCCTAAACCCTAAACCCTAAACCCTAAACCCTAAACCCTAAACCCTAAACCCTAAACCCTAAACCCTAAACCCTAAACCCTAAACCCTAAACCCTAAACCCTAAACCCTAAACCCTAAACCCTAAACCCTAAACCCTAAACCCTAAACCCTAAACCCTAAACCCTAAACCCTAAACCCTAAACCCTAAACCCTAAACCCTAAACCCTAAACCCTAAACCCTAAACCCTAAACCCTAAACCCTAAACCCTAAACCCTAAACCCTAAACCCTAAACCCTAAACCCTAAACCCTAAACCCTAAACCCTAAACCCTAAACCCTAAACCCTAAACCCTAAACCCTAAACCCTAAACCCTAAACCCTAAACCCTAAACCCTAAACCCTAAACCCTAAACCCTAAACCCTAAACCCTAAACCCTAAACCCTAAACCCTAAACCCTAAACCCTAAACCCTAAACCCTAAACCCTAAACCCTAAACCCTAAACCCTAAACCCTAAACCCTAAACCCTAAACCCTAAACCCTAAACCCTAAACCCTAAACCCTAAACCCTAAACCCTAAACCCTAAACCCTAAACCCTAAACCCTAAACCCTAAACCCTAAACCCTAAACCCTAAACCCTAAACCCTAAACCCTAAACCCTAAACCCTAAACCCTAAACCCTAAACCCTAAACCCTAAACCCTAAACCCTAAACCCTAAACCCTAAACCCTAAACCCTAAACCCTAAACCCTAAACCCTAAACCCTAAACCCTAAACCCTAAACCCTAAACCCTAAACCCTAAACCCTAAACCCTAAACCCTAAACCCTAAACCCTAAACCCTAAACCCTAAACCCTAAACCCTAAACCCTAAACCCTAAACCCTAAACCCTAAACCCTAAACCCTACACATCGAAGAACAGAAAAACAACTTTGCTACAACTTTCGCTCATCATTCAAGCTCTCTTGAGATTAAAACTCCACAACTTTCAACAAGACAAGCTTACGTTGGGAAGATTCAAACTCCAAATCTTTCATCCCCAACAAACAAGCAAAGTACATCCTGTTCTTCAACACTTCAAGAACTTCATCAAACATCATTTGTAACGAAGCAAGTTGGAGGAAAAACTCTGTTTTTCAAAGGATCTTCTGAAAAGAAGGGCGTCCAAGTAACTGCAGTAGTGAAGTGGTGATACTTCCGGGAAGCTGAGTGAAAGGACCAGCCATCAGGACGTGGAATTGCATCCTGGGTGGCAGCTAGACTTGAGGAAGACGAGGAGTGCTTCTTAAGTGCTAGGATTTAGCTTTGTAACCGATCTACTTCAAAGCTAGTGGAGACGAGAGGAAATCTGGATGCTCTCTCCAATCTCTAGAAATCCTTTCGATTTCAGCCCCTTCCCTACCTAACCCCCAAATTACCGTTTTCTTTCTCCCCCAATATGGGGGAGCCTCCCCCTCTCAAATCTTGGGCTTCTGTGGTTTCTGGTGCACCGAAGAAACAGCCGAACATCAAAGACGACCCATCGCTCCAGCTTATAGTCGGAAAACACAAAGGTTGTGTCTCTGTGAAGATCCCCAAGGCGAGATCTGAAATCCTTGCTAGCGACCTGCAATATGCTCTGGTTGGTACGTTCATAAAAGGCCGGCCAACGCTAGAATCAATACGTAAGGTTTTTATAGCTTTAAACTTTAAATCCTTCAATATCGGTCTACTCTATAAGAACGAGATCATTATCTCTTTCTCTGACAAAACAGAATATATTAGGTGTAGAACTCGGCAACCTTGGATAATCCATGGGTTCACAATGCGTGTCTCTAGGTGGTACCCAGGGTACCACCCGGACAGAGAATCTTCGTTTGTACCTTGTTGGATCCAATTTCCCCACCTCCCCTTCCATTTGTTTGATGAGGAATTTCTTTTTGAATTATGTTCTAATTTCTGCATACCCCTACGTTGTGACAAGCCCACTCTGGAAAAAAAGCGTCCTTCTGTTGCCAGGATTCTGGTCGAGATTGACCTCCTGAAACCCCTGCCTGAAAAATTTTGGCTAGAGGACGACGGGTATGAGGGTTTCTGGCAGTACATCTTGATTGAGGAGCAACTCCCCCAATTCTGTAAAATGTGCCATCATATTGGTCATTGTGAAGGAAAATGCTCCAAAAGCAAACACCCTCAAATGGAGACCCAACCTGATACTAACCTTATCCTAGCATTGGATAAGGGTAAACAGGTGGCTCCTCACAATAACCATCCCTCCTTTCAAAATACTGGAAAATGGAAAAGAAAAAACCCTGAGGTTGGTCAGACTTCTGGTTCTGGTAAGGATGATGGACCCCAACCTGATCACTTTGAGGATGCCCTCCAGATTCTGGAGGAATTTCCATCTGAACTTTCTAATATAGCTGCCCCCCTGGGATTGGAAGCTATTGGTACTAGTGAACCAAAAGTCAAAAACACCCCCCCTCCCCACACTGTTGCTGCCCCTGACCTTTCTGAAACTTTACCAATGAATGTGGAAGCTATCAATAATATTGAATGTGATATAAACACAAGTCCCCCTCACCTCACTGATACTATCTCTGATGATCTTCTCTCTAAGGTCAAAGAAATAGCTATTGCTATCTCTGAAAACCCCATTCAGAAAATCCAATCACCGAATGATCTCCCAGATACTAATGCCCTGATTCTTAGAGAATTGGACCAGGAAGGAGATGCTTTTCACAGAAATGAGGCAAAGGAAATGGACCCCAGAGATACATTGTCTGATGGGGAGCCCTCCCAAAAAGCCAAACATCTCCCCCACACATCCTCAGGACCCACAAACCCGTCAACCAATAGAGAGCCTTATAGCTTAAGGCCAAAAAAGTCTGCCCACCCTTCTATATCTCATGATTAGTACTCTGTTTTGGAATATCCAAGGAGTTGGCAATGCCCAGTCTTCTGACAGGCTAAACCATCTCTGCAAAACCTATAATGTTAACTTACTTGCTATTATTGAACCTAAAATTAATTCCAGCAAATTGAATTATAAAATGATGACTCTTGGTTTTTCTGGAGCCTATGCTCACTGCCTCAATAAAATTTGGATTATGTGGAACAGTGATTTCAATGTCACTATTATATCTGATCTGACCCAATGTGTTAACTTGCTTATCAAGTTTCATCACATGGATAGCCCCTTGTATGTCTCTGTTGTCTATGGTGGAAATGACAGGATAACTAGAAGAACTCTTTGGAAAGAATTATCTGAATTCAGAGCTACCATTGGACCAATGCCATGGATTTTGGGAGGTGATTTCAATGTTATAGCCAATTTACAGGAATACAAGGGTAAGAGTAACCCATGTATGATTGATATGGATGAGTTCAAGGATTTCATTTTTACTAACAATCTGTCTGAGCTTAATTTCCAAGGTACTCCTTACACTTGGATGGGAAATAGGATGAATGGTCTTGTTCTTAAAAAATTGGATAGGGTCATGTGTTCTAATGAGGTTTTACAGCTAAACTGGAACATTACCTTAAAAAAGATAAATAAATGTGTTTCTGATCATAACCCACTTCTTCTTCAAGAGATTTTTGTCCCTAACACTGGCCCCAAAAGCTTTAAGTTTCAGCACATGTGGACTAAGCATAATTCCTTTCTACAGACTGTAAAGAACTCTTGGGATACCCCTTGTGAGGGCTATGGCATGTGGAGATTTTCCAGCAAACTAAAGAGACTCAAAAACACTCTTAAAGAGTGGAATAAAAATATTTTTGGGGATATTTTCAATAAACAATTTGAAGCTGAAAAAGAAATAACTACTCTTGAAGAAAAGATCTCTGATTCCCTCTCGGAAGAAGACCATATTCTTCTGAGGCAAGCTCAGGCTAGATATATTGAGGCCTCTTCCTATATAAACATGTACTATAGGCAAAAGGCAAAATTAAAATGGCTCAAGGAGGGAGATGCAAACACAAAATTTTTTCATCTCTCCCTTAAAGCCAAACATAAAAAACTAACCATTTCCAAAATCAAGTTGGAAGATGGCTCCTGGACTGAAACCAATGATGGAATTAGTAAGGCTGCAATTTCCTATTTTACCTCACTTCTTACTAAAGATGAGAGTAATGTCCCTGATTCTCAAGACTCTACCATTTATTTACAAAATATCAACCCTGTGGTTACTGATTCCGATAATGATTTACTGATGAGAACTGTTACTAAAGATGAGCTTAAAACTGTTGTTTTTAGCCTTGACAAACATAGTGCTCCAGGAAGTGATGGCTTTGATGGTTTCTTCTACCAGTATGCTTATGATGTTATTGAGAATGACTTACTTAATGCAGTCCATGAATTCTTTTGTGACGTCCCTATCCCCAAAAGCATTGGTCATACCCTTATTTGTCTTATTCCGAAGGATCCTAACGCTTATCAATTTTCAAAATTTAGACCTATAAGCCTCAGTAATTTCATCAACAAAATTTTTACAAAAATACTCACTTTAAGGATTACTCCCCTTTTGCCAAAAATTATTTCCCCGGAACAAACTGCTTTTCAGAAAGGGAAGGAAATTTCTGATAGTATCCTTATGCTTAGAGAGTTGATTAATCATATCAATAAAAAAACGAGGGGTCACAATATTATTTTCAAGTTTGATATGATGAAAGCGTTTGATAGGATTTCTTGGTCTTTTATTAGATATACTCTTATGAAATTTGGTTTTCATCCTTCGTTTACTAATCTGATAATGAACAATTTGAACTCTACCTGGTGTTCTGTCCTCATTAATGGTGCCCCCAAAGGCTTTTTTAAGCCCTCGAGGGGGGTTAAACAAGGAGACCCCCTATCGCCCATTCTTTTTATCATGGCCGCTGAGATCCTTTCCAGACAGATTAATAACCTTTTCAACACAGGCAAAGGTATTGCTTATCACACTTGCAGAGGTATGCCCAATATTAACCATCTTTCCTTTGCTGATGACCTTGTTGTTTTTTCCAATGCTGAGAAAAAAACCCTTACTAAACTTCAAAAAGTCATTACTGATTATGAATCTTTTTCTGGGCAGCTTATTAACAAAGACAAAAGCTTTTACATCATTTCTAAGCATGCTAAGAATCATAACTACATGATTGTTAATAACATTTTTCAAATAAAAAAAGGTTCTTTACCTTTTACCTATTTGGGTGCTACTATCTTCACTGGAAGATCCCTAAACACATACTTTGAGCATATTCTTGATAAATTTGACACTAAACTGGCAGGATGGAAACAAAAAATTCTTTCTGTGGGTGGTCGAATGACTCTTATTAAGCATGTTTTAAGCACCCTCCCCCTATATCATATGGCAATCTCCCCTATCCCCCGTAACATCATCTATAAAATGGAAAGGAAACTTTCTAATTTTCTGTGGGATAACAAAGTGGGCAATAAAAAGCATATTTGGAGAAGCTGGACAAATTGTTGTTACCCTATAAATGAAAACGGACTGGGTTTTAGAAGCCTTAAGCACATTCAGGATGCTTTTTTACTTAAACTTCACTGGAAAGTGAAAAACAATTATGGTCTTTGGGCGTTATGGTATAACTCCCTGCATGCTGATGCCCTTTCTGTTATGCATAACTCTCTTAACTCTGTTTATCAAACTTTTGAGGCCAATTGCAGCATACAGGTTAACAAAGGAAACAGCTCCTTCTGGTATACAAATTGGAATGACCTGGGACCTCTTTACACATACCTGGAAAACGTCCCTACTGATATCCAAAATCTGTCCATCTGTGATTCCTTTATTGATGGAGACCTGATCCCCCAAATAGCTAACTGTCTGCCCCATTTCGTTTGTGACAAAATAAAAGAGGTACATATGCACTTTTCAGAGGTCGAGGACACCTGTATTTGGCAACCGAACACTAATGGAAAGTTTAGTTTTTCTAGTGCCTATGATGTAATTAGACCTAAGAGGGCTACCAAGCCAAACGCTGATTTTATTTGGAATTCCAGAACTCCTAAGAAAATCTCTTTTTTTATTTGGCGGCTTGAAAACAGAATCCTCCCTTTTGAGAAAAACCTCAATCGACTTGGTATTTTTGGCCCCTTTAAATGCCCTATTTGCCCCCATGAGGATACTTTAGAGCATTATTTTCTTAATTGCCCTTTCAGTCAAAAGGTTTGGAACCATTTCGAAACTATTTTCAAATTCAGGCCGCCAAACAATCATAGCCATTGGAATTATGTGTTAGGGTGGTATAATAACTTCAAGGGGATAAAGGACCTAAACTATACCATTCCTAATACTATACTCTGGCAGCTGTGGAAAATTCGGAACAAAATTCTTTTTGATGAAAAAAAGCCATATCTTACTGAGGCAATAAATACTATTAAGACTGAGCTTTTTGCTATGTCGGTTGTCAAACCTTTCCAGAACACTACCCATGATATCCCCTTCAACATATGGACTACTACACTGAATAAGATCACTAAACCTCCTAGTCTCCATTTCTGGAGAAAACCCCCGCCAACCTACTACAAAATCAACCTAGCCTCACGACACCTCAACCCTAAACTCATCCGCACGGCAGCACTGATTCGGGATGCTGACGGAAGATACTATGGGCATACAACTCAGCTGGCACCTCATGATAATGTTACAATTGCAGCTTATGACTCCATCAGTTGGCTCATCCCTAGGCTCAAGGCTCACAAGCTTATCAATATTGTGATTGAAGTTGACAACAAGGATGTCTATGAAGGTATTACGGGAATCTCAATTCCACATTGGCAATATTGGCCGCGCATACGGAATATCAAGAAAAGGTTAACGACCCATAATTGGACAATCACGCACATACATCCGAAGATTAACAGAGCCTCGGAGTATTTAGCTTACCGAAATACTTCGGTAAAAACCAATAATCATCATTTTACTCACTTTGTTGGTATCCTTAAATTTGATGCAATTAGTTTCCCTTATGTACTTTAATTTTGAGTAGGCTTTGGTTTTGCCCTCCTACTCTTTGTAATCTCTTTTTTCTCAATAAATAGGTGGGGTGTTCCCTGGCCCCCACCCCATAAAACCCTATGGGGTTTTTTGGATCATTACCGGGTCAAAAAAAAAAAAAAAAAAAAAAAAAAAAAAAAAAAAAAAAAAAAAAAAAAAATCAAAGCTAGTGGAACAGTGGACTAGAGGAACGAGTTGTTCCTTGAACCACTATAAAATATCCGGTGTCATTTACTTTACTGCAATTTATACTTCTGCACTTAGGATACTAACTGAGTAACTCTAAGACTTGGAATCTGTGTTCAGCAGATCTTGTTTTCAGAGTTATCAGAAAGGCATTTGCCTTAGTATTTTTTCTGAGGCTACCCGGACAGATCAGAATCCGCTGCCAAGGCCAGTTCTGATATCAGAACCAGCCTTTCTCTGTCATCAGAATCAGACCTTCTCTGATAAGTCACTTCGGACTTAGAGAAAAAGTTGAAAAACCAATCAGTCTATTCACCCCCCCCCTCTAGACTGATTACCATATTAAACGGGACCAACAAGTGGTATCAGAGCCTGCTTGTTCTTGTAATCTTTTAGGTTACTCTCTGAACAAAGATCCACTTGTTCTTAGCCTCTCCTTATTTATTATTATGGATAACTCTCTTGCAAAGCACCTCATGTTTTCAGATCAGAAGTATGATGACTGGAAGATCAGAATGAAAGCACACCTCTGCGCTCTTCATGATGAAATGTGGGAAGTCCTTGAAGAAGGACCCTTCACCAAATTCATGAAGATAAACACTGCATATGCTGCTGATAAAACACAGCCTGAGATGATTGAAAAGGCCAGGTCTGAATGGACCAAGGAAGAGAGGAGACAGTATAACTTGGACAACATAGCCAAGGATATTCTCTACAAGGCTATAGACAACAGATACTTCAATAGAATAAAGAAGTGTAAAACTGCCAAGGAGATATGGGACAAACTTGATCTCATTGGTGCTGGAGATGAGCAGGAGAGAGACAACAAACTGACCATAGCCATGAAGAAGTTTGATGACTTCAAACTTCTGCCTGATGAATGCATAGCTGAGATGCATGCCAGACTGCTGATCCTTACAAGTGAAATCTCTGAGCTTGGAAAGGAACTCACTATTAAAGAAGTAAATCTGAAGATTCTCAGAGGACTGCCCCCAGTCTGGAAGATGAAGGTTATTGCTGTCCAAGAGAGCAAGGACATCAAAACCTACCCAACAGAAAAGCTGATTTCTGATCTCAAAGCTTATGAGTTTGAGATGCATGATGAGAAGGAAGAAGTTCATGATGAGAGGACCACCACTGCCCTCACAGCTAGCACCTCAAAGGTAAGTGACTTTGACCCTTCTACTCTGTTATCTGATGAGTATATGGCTGCTTTTGCCAGAAAGTTTAAGAAGTTTATGAAGAAAGATGGAAGGAGTCCATCTTCCATCAGAAGACCACATCAGAAGTCCAAGTCCTCTGAAAGCAATGGAGAGTACCTCTGCTACAACTGCAGACAGCCTGGACACTTCAAAGCAAACTGCCCCTATCCAAGAGTGTCCAAGAAGCAAGGACATGAAGATGAAAAGAAACCAGATGATCAACACAGAAGAAGAAGAGCATTTGTCTCAGAACAAGCTGAGAGAGATCCACTCTCTGAATCAGAGTCCAGCTCAGACTCCGACTCTGATGAAGCATTCTGCTGCTTGGATGCAGAAACTGAAGACCTTTGCCTCATGGCACAATCAGATGATGAGGTATGCTCTACAACTAATTCTATTTCTTCTTCGGTAGGCACAGCCTTAAATGATGATCCAATTTGGGAAGAGTTCAAGACTATCCAAGGATCTTATTCCTTTTTTAAAGAAGAGAACAGTAAGCTGAAAGCTGAAAATGAGTCCCTTCTAAAGAGAATAAGAGAGATTGAACATCTTGAAGTCAGATACAATAGCCTTTTGAAGATGCAATCTTCTATGAAGGGTATCAATGACTTTCACAACTCAACCCCTGGCCTTGGATATGTTGAACCAGAGTCTGGTGAGCCTTCTGTAAGGCCTAGCACCCGGGTTGCTAAAGCTAAAAAGGTCATAGTGCCACAGACTCTGAGCCCCATTTGCCATGCTAGTACTTCTGGTACTAAAGTTGTTCATGAGAAGGTCATACCAGAGAAACAAACTCTAAAGGCCAAACAAAAACAAAGTTTGAAAACTAATGAACCTGGCAGAAACTCTAACAAGAGGAAAAGTTTTCAGAAAAATAATAATCAAAGGCCTAACCCTATCAGACAATCTCATGACAATGGTATCAGAAACTGCTATCAGAAAGGCAGATATCAAGAGAAGATTAACTATAGGCAGAAGAGGTTGTCTGGTCAACCTCAGAGGCCTAAAGTTAAGCGCTCCTCTTCTCTTGATAGTATATGGGACTTCTTTCCAACAAAGAAGGCTATGCAAAAGTATGCAAACAGAAAGCATGATCCTCACAAGCATCTGCCCAAAGTGAATCATACATCTGTTTACTACAACTACCAGGTGGACAATGGGTATCATCCACCAAGGTTTCAGTTGATGAGACCAAAATGGTACCAACTACCAAGACTGCATTACCCCCCAGGACCCAACATTGCTTGGGTACCTAAATCTTCCTTTTAATTTTGCAGGAACTGTGTGCTGGAGTCATCTCAGAACAAGAATGGTATATTGACAGTGGATGCTCCAGACACATGACAGGTGACAAGAGTTGCCTATCAGAGTTCCAGAAATACAATGGACCCAGAGTCACTTTCGGTGGAAATGACAAGGAAGGGCAAACAAAAGGAAGAGGAAAGCTGATCAAGAACCAGATAATCATTGAAGATGTCTCTTATGTCAAGGGTCTGAAGTTCAACCTCCTAAGTGCTAGCCAATTCTGTGACAAAGGCTACACAGTTGAATTCACCAAGACCTTATGCTATATCAAGCATGAGACAACCAAAGAAGTGGTTCTTACAGCCAAAAGGAGGAAGAACATCTATGTTGTTGACTGGCAAACAGCAAAAGATGGAACTTGCTTGATAGCAAAGGACAATTCAAAGCTAAGCTGGGATTGGCACAAAAAGCTTAGCCACCTGAATTTCAAAACCATCAACAAACTGGCAAGGGAACACATTGTAGATGGTCTGCCTGACATTGTTTACAAGAAGGAGACCCTCTGCAGTGCTTGTCAGAAAGGCAAACAAGTGAAGACCTCATTCAAACCCATAGCTGGAGATCTTTCTACTTGTCCTCTAAATCTGATCCACATGGATTTATTTGGACCAGTTGAAACTCCCAGTGTTGGTGGAAAAAGATATACTCTTGTTATGGTTGATGACTACTCAAGATACACATGGACTGTGTTCCTAACAAAGAAAAATGAAACTCTTCAGAAGTTGCCATCTCTGTTAAAGCAACTTCAGACTGAGAAGAACATGAAGGTCAGGACAATCAGATCTGACAGAGGAACTGAATTTGTCAACAAAGTGATCAAAGACTTCTGTGATCAAAATGGTACATTCCATCAACTTTCTGCTGCCAGAACACCCCAACAAAATGGTGTTGCAGAAAGAAGGAACAGAACTCTGAAGGAAGCTGCAAGAACTATGATTGCAGAATCAGGACTGCCCATCAGATACTGGGCTGAAGCAATCAACACTGCATGCTACACTCAGAATAGAAGCATGATCCACAAGAATCATCAGAAGACACCCTATGAGCTGTGGAAAGGAAGAAAGCCAAACATCAGCTACTTCCATGTGTTTGGATGTAAATGCTATATCCTAAACAATGGAAAGGAGAATCTGAAGGTATTTCAAGAAAAGGCTGATGAAGGTGTATTCTTAGGCTACTCAAGTTCAAGCAAAGCCTATAGAATACTCAACAGAAGATCTCTACAAGTTGAAGAATCCATTCATGTCAAGTTTGATGACAGCAACTCTGCAGAAGAACTATCAGAAACCCTGCAGAAGATCAATCTTGAAGACAAGATTTCAGAACCATCAGAAGAGGTCACCATCAATCCTGTTTTATCAATCCCTCCTGCTAATCCAATTCTGATAGACAAAGATGAAGATGAAGAATCAGAAGATGAACCATCAGAGTTGCCTAGACAGCAACTATCAGAACCTGATCTAACTTGGTTAAGAGACCATCCCCCTAATCAAGTGTTTGGTCAAGTTACCAGTGGTGTTAGAACCAGATCTGCATCAAGAAGAGAAGCCATGTTCACCTGCTGCATATCTCAAATGGAACCAATGTGTGTGGAAGAAGCTCTAGAAGATTCAGACTGGATCAATGCAATGCAAGAAGAGCTTACACAGTTTGAAAGGAATGAAGTGTGGAAACTTGTTCCCAGACCAAAGCATCAGAATGTCATTGGAACCAAGTGGGTATTCAAGAACAAAGCAGATGAAGAAGGCAACATTGTAAGGAATAAAGCAAGGCTTGTAGCAAAGGGATACTGTCAAGAAGAAGGCATAGATTTTGATGAGACCTTTGCACCTGTTGCCAGACTGGAAGCAATCAGGATTTTTCTAGCCTATGCTGCCTACAAAGACATCAAAGTCTACCAAATGGATGTCAAGAGTGCATTTCTGAATGGAGAACTTGAAGAGGAAGTTTATGTTGAACAACCTCCAGGTTTTGTCATTCCTACTCAATCTTCTTGTGTCTACAAGCTTAGAAAGGCCCTCTATGGTCTTAAGCAAGCTCCCAGAGCTTGGTATGACACATTGTCCCTATTCTTAGTAAACCATGGGTTTACTAAAGGAAAGGTGGACAAAACTCTATTTCAAATTTCTGTTGCTAATCATATTCTGCTAGTGCAAATTTATGTTGATGACATTATATTTGGAAGCACTAATCCAGAATTGTGCAAGAAATTTTCTCAAGTTATGCAGAAGAAGTTTGAAATGAGCATGATGGGAGAACTCAGTTATTTCCTTGGATTGCAAGTCAAACAAGTTCCTGAAGGCATCTTTATCAACCAAGGGAAGTACACCAGAGATCTCATCAAGAAGTTTGGAATTGATGGAAAAACTTCAGTCAAAATTCCTATGAATGCATCTCAAGGCATTGGACCAGATGATGAAGGCAAAGATGTTGATGCAACAACTTATAGAGGAATCATTGGATCTCTCCTCTATCTGACTGCAAGCAGACCAGACATAGCTTTTGCAGTAGGAATCTGTGCCAGATACCAATCAAAGCCCAAGGAGAGCCATCTAGTTGCTGCTAAGAAGATTATCAGATATATCAAGGGAAATCCAAACGCAGGACTGTGGTATCCCAAGGGAGGTAATTTTGAACTAATTGGTTATTCTGATTCAGATTTTGCAGGTTGTAGATTGGACAGGAAGAGCACTTCCGGTCACTGTCAATTGCTAGGTGGGAGACTTGTCTCCTGGTTTAGCAAGAAGCAGAATTCAATCTCAACAAGTACAGCTGAAGCTGAGTATATTGCTGCTGGAAGTTGCTGTGCTCAATTGCTCTGGATGAAGCAACAACTCAAGGATTATGGAGTACAAGCAAAGGAGATCAAGCTGCTGTGTGACAACACAAGTGCTATTGCCATCACTCAGAATCCTGTGCTGCATTCAAGGACCAAACATATTGAGATCAGACATCACTTCATCAGAGATCATGTGGAGAAGAAGCACATCTCAATTGAGCATGTCCCAACTGAAGATCAACTTGCAGATATCTTAACCAAACCTCTCTCAGAGGCAAGGTTTAACAAGCTAAGGGAAGAATTGGGAATGATGGATGATCTTCCCAGAGATACTTGAATCAGAGTTGCGAAGTATCAGACTTGCAAAAGTCAGAGTTGCAGGAAGGATCAGACTTGGTGTTCATCAGAGATCCTCGTATCAGAACATCTCTTTCTCTGATACAAGGGCTAATATTTATCAGAGTGGCTGTGGACTTTGAAAAATTTTCTAAATTTCGGGCGAGGCTGTTCAATAAACCGGAAGTTACCATTTTACCCCCGGTAGTTATTACCATATTTGGAAAACGGCTTTCCGCCCACAATCCATTTAATGCGACCTCGAAACCGCAAATTATATCAAACGTCCACTAACCCGAATCCATACATACCGTTTCTGAAAACCTAAATAGCTACTGCAATTGTATTCTTCGTCTTCAAGCTTTATCTCTCTAAATCCTCAAATCTCAGACCTCTCAAACTATTCACTAAACTGACAATGAAGTTCATCAACATTTCAGATCTCTCAGAGGCTGAGGCTAAGTCACTTGTGGCTAACATTGCCACCGGAATGAAGGTCGACATGTCCTCACTACCCTCGTTGGCAGAAAACCAGAAAACCATGAAGGCAGTCATTGCAGGGATGAATGATTCCCAGCTGACAAAAATTGTGGCTCATCCTTATGAGCATTTCAGTACCCTTGATGTGGCTGAGTTCTACCTCAACGCGCACATCACCGGCGACGCCATTCACTCTCAGGTACAAGGGAAAAGCCTGAAAATCGATGCGGATGCCCTCAACGAGTTCTTCAACATTGAACTCGACTCACAGGATGAAGATACTCCAACTCTCATCGACCTGGAGTCAGTTGATGTCTCTGTGCAGACATTCGTTGATACCTACTGCCGGGATGATGCAACCGGAGTAGATAAACTCTACATGAAGAAGAACCAGCTCAAGAAGGACTTTGAGCGCTTGATGAGCATAATGCACCGATGTCTGTGGTGCAAAACAAGCTCTACTGACCAGATGAACAACGCCAACTCAAAGGCCCTCTATGCAGTCCATCATGGGATGAACATCAATTGGGGGAAGGTTCTGTACAAATCCCTCACTGAAACAGTGGAAAAGAAAGACAAGAAAACAGGTCTATTCTCCACAAAAATGGGCCATGGTCTTCTTCTCTCCAAGGCTATTGCTAGTCAAGGAGTGGTTCTCAGAAATCCATCAACAGTTGATCATTCCAAAACCATCTTCCTCACCTCATCTCCCAAGATGCATGTAGCTATTGCTGCAGAACTGAAGAAAACCAACAAGCAAGAGCAACTAAGGGAGAAACAAGTTACTACAGCTGCAGTTGATGATGAACAACCCAGAGAAAAGAAGAAGAAGGTTCAGAAGAAGTCTGACACCAACCCAGAGAAACATGCATCAGAGGAGGATGCACCAACAGAGGCCCCTGTCAAGAAAATGAGACAGAAGAGGAGAAGAAGAGCTGTCATTCAGAGTGACTCTGATAGCTCCAAATCTCCCATCAGAATCCAGAAGAAGAAGAAGAAGCAGACCAACTCTCCTCCCAAGGAATCAGAACCTCAGGGGGAACCTGCACCAGAGTTGGCTGCTGCTCTGGTTATCTCTGATGCTCAGGGGGAACCTGAATCAGAGGTCCAACCCTTATCTGCACCAGATCTGCAAATCCCCATGTCTCCAACAGAACAGCTAACCTCTACTGCTGCTCTGGACAGACAGTTTCAAAGGGTACTCTCATGGAGGAAGTGGAGAATGGGACCTCTGCAGCAAATCCTTGCTCAAGCTGCCACTTTTGAAACTGAGGAAGAAGAAGTTCTCAAATGGGCAGGTACAGATGATGTATCTCTATGCTTTGATCTTCAATTCTTGCATTCTGTATTGGAAAAGAAAAAGGAAAGCCTCAAGGGAAAAGAGAAGATGACTGCTCCACCATCAGAAGAGCATGTCAAGCCTCTATCAGAGAGTGAGGTCCCAGTCTTTGAAGAATGGCTGGTGGAGATGAAAAGGAGGGAATCTCTGAGAAAATATCCCTACCTTCCTCACTTTCACGGTGAATCTTCTATTGTCAACAATCTGCCTCTGGCAATGCAGCAACTGATCAGAGAGTGGAGGAACTCTCAGACTGAGGAGACTTCCATTGAGGTAGTTCCTAACTCTCCTACCCCCCTACCATCACCTCCCAAATCTCCTTCACCCAAACCAGTCACACCAACCACAACTCCACCCCCATCTCCTCCTCAACCTCAGCAAATCCCTTCTCCAACACCCAAGAAATCCTCCACACCAAAACAATCCTCACCCTGCCATCAGGTAACCCCCATCAGAAGCCGATCACCTTCACCCCCTCCTCCTTCACAACATCAGAGAACCCCTATCCCTCACATTTCCCCTCATCAGAGCCCCAATCCTCAGGCATCCAAATCTGCCTCTCCTCAGCAGAAGCCTTCATCCAAATCTCCTTCCCCTCAGCATTCTGCAGCCTCCACTCAGAGAAGAGAGCCAGTTGTAAGGATTCCTTCTTCAACTGAGGATAACGATGGATTCCTTACTTCCTCTCTGGCTTGTGATCTTCAATCTGCAAAGAGGAAGACTCCTACTCCTCCTGTATCTCTTGATCAACCTCAGACTCAACCTCAACCTCAAATTAATCAAGTACCTCAGCCAGAACCACCCAAAGCTGTCCTCATTCCCTTCCAGGAATTTGTGGAATCAGCAGAAGACTTTGGAGATCAGATGGTGGCTGGTCTGAACAAGCTACTTGTCCTAAATCAGAAGCATGATGCTCATCTGGATTTGGTGCAGTACAACATTGAGTCGGGACTTGAGAAAATCGCCAATACCCTCTCACAACTGTCAACTACATTCTTTAGCTACATGAAGACATCTAGTGAGAAGGTTGATAGCATTGCTTCCGAGGTTGCCAGTCTGCATACTGTCCTGTTCTCACAATCTCAGACTCTATCTGCTCAGGACAAGGCCATTCAAGAATTATCTGATGCTGTTGATACCCTACAATGGTCACATGACAAGAATGCAGAGCATCTGACAGATGTGGAGGAAATCTGCAAGACAAACAAAGAGTTTGGACTTAAGCTGATCAACAGTGGAAAGGACAGAGATCACAAGCTGACTCTCCTTGAAGCTACCACTAAGGATATTCAATCTGCGGTCGATAAACAGAAAGAGCTGATAGAAGGGCTGGCCTCGGTGACTCAGACACTCCCAGGTGCCCTAGAAGCGATCAAAGACAATAATGCTACAGAGTTCTCCAAAATTGGACTCCTGCTTGGCGATCTTGTTGATGCCAAAAAGGGGGAAGAAATCAGAGAACCTGCTAGAGCCATCAGAGCTGCAGAAGGAACTAGCACCAGAGCTGTTAATCCTGCTGTATACTTTGAAAGGGCAAGACAAAAGAGGATTGCTGCTGGTACTCAGAGACCACCTCTTCCAAGATCAAAGAAAGGAAAGAAGTCAACTTTCACTCTTGCTCAATGGCTTAAAAGTGATCTAGCTAAACCTGATGCTGCTCAATTTCAAGAAATGAAGAAGCACATGACACCTCTTCAACAGGAAAATCTTATTCTGGATAGAGATGGGACGATCATCATAAATCATGGTGGTTCCATGCAAGAAGCAGAGGATTGGTGGCACTTGAAAGTAATCCCTGGCAAGGACATCTCTGAAGCCATCAGAAACTACCTTGATTGCAAGCTTGAACCTGCCTGGTCAGAGTGTCAGAACCCAAGGAACTTGGCCTCCATCAGAGCAAAGGTAAATGCTGATCTGAAAGAAATTGAAGCAAAGGAAGCTGAACTAGAAGAGGAAGATATCTAAACCTTATCCTCTTGTTGCTTTTAATACTCTTCCTTAAAGTAACCAGCTTGCCTCTATTTTGCATGGCAATTTCAAATTATTTCTATTTTGCACTCTGATTATTTATGCTCTGATATCTTGTGTTATTTCTTATTTTGCCTGTCTGATTGATTGTATCCTACTCTTACTATTTTCCTATGCCAAGTGCCCACCAAGATTCTAAATGAAAGTCTGATTTTAACTTATTTTTCTTCATGGTGGAAGGCACTTCTCTGGAGATAGTTTAAGGGTTTTGGCATCATCAAAAAGGGGGAAATTGTAAGGAATAAATGTAATTAGATTTTGATGATGCTATAGGATTAGAATTTTAAAGTACCCCCAAATTAGATTTTATGTATTAGAATTTTCAATTGTAAGTATTAGTGTAGTCGACGATCAGAGTTGCTCTATTTTGGATCAGATCAGAAGTGCATCAGAACTGCTCGACCAGACTTGCTCTATGAGAACTGCCCCATCAGAGTTCTCTTACCAGAAGTCCATCAGAGTTGCACCTATGAGAGTTGCTGATAAACTTGAACATCTGATAGCCGATGAGAACTACAGATCAGAGGTACTCATCAGCGG
>CAMAPF010000782.1:0-37828 GCA_945859915.1 Cuscuta epithymum
TTGATTTTCTCGAGTAGATATTGTTTACAAAGTAATCTCATTCCTAATTTGTTTGCCTCAGTTTGTTCGAAAATATATAGTGAGCATTCTAGTGTGTTTCATACATCTACTACGTACTTGATTTTCTCGAGTAGATATTGTTTACAAAGTAATCTCATTCCTAATTTGTTTGTCTCGCCTGGTATGAACTGATCTGATTTGGTCCGGTAAATGTGTGGTCTATGTGTATTTTATAATTATGAAAGTGTGATTTGGTCTGGTCTGGTTAGGACCGAAAACAGTCCAAAAGAAAATAGGCTCAAAATATTCACCACATCTCATATTTGGTTACATTTATGGAAACTCTTCCTACTTTCGTCCCAAATTGATTAGCAAAGTAAATTTTTTAGTCAAAAAGTTTCATTTTATTATTTTAATTAGAAAATCAATTTTTAATTATATTCTAATTTGGATTTTGTAATTTTATAGAGATTTTAATATAGTTTCTGAATATTTAAATTTTAATAAATAAAAATTGATTATTAATAGGCAGGATTATAAATTTTGATGGTGCTATGCAAAATAATTTCAAACTTAAATTTTTGTAGAAGTTGCTGAAATGATTGCGATGGCATGCATGATCTCTTTTTCATAAAAAGAATGTCCTTTTAACTATATATGGGGTGAAAGTTTCATTCTTTTGTGTATCACATTTTTATTATATTGAATTGGTAACTACTAGTTTGACACATGTTCATAATGTAATACTCCGTAGTCTAATTAAGATGGGATTAGCTCATTCTAAACTTTGTATGATACATATATATGTCGAACCAAGGGCGGATCTAGCTTTGGCATCCAGGTGGAGCAAAAATTTAATGAAAAACATGTATTCAAAAAACATTTATTCTACCAACAAAATCAAGACAAAAATAAAGATTATAGGAATAAGAGTTTTCATTAAAGTCAAATACAAAAACACCATAATTTTACAACTGTTCTCTACGGGTTTTCATCGATTGATATCGTTTGATAATGACATCATTGTCAATTTTCAAGAAGATGTCTTTTTCTACATAAATAAGAAGTCTATCATTGAGCCATTCATCAGTCATCCGGTTGCTCAGCCTATCTTTCACAATATTCATTGCTGAAAACACTCTTTCAACACTAGCGGTTGCAACAGGAAGAATCAATGCCAATGTCAACAATTTGTAAACTAAAGGAAACACCTTGTGCTTCTTAGTTTCTACCAACTTCTCTGCAAGGTCACCAAGTCCTTTGAGGTCCTTAAATAAAGCATTAGAGCGCACATCAAAGATATAACTCTCAAGTTGATCGGCTAGAATACAAACATCTAATGGTGAAAAATCCCGAGGATAAAACTCGGCTAATTTAAGCAATTTCTTCTTCTCAAAAGCAGAAAATGAATCTCGTGGAGATAAGCAAGCAATGCAAAGTAGCAGCTCTGTACTAGCTTTTGAGAACCGATCACCCAACTCTTGCAATTGCAAATCAATCACAGCACAAAATAGATCATAGCGATAGTGATGCAAATTGGTAAGAGTTGGTCCTTTACGTACAGGGCGACCTCGAGAATCAAAACGGATGAATGTCTCATTCATGTTTGGGATAACAATTGAATGTTCATCACAAAAAGTACAAACATCCTCAAACAATGAATCCCATCCGTCATCTCTAGAAGCTTGAAGTCTGTACCTGCAAACTCTAACAAGATCCATTGCATTGACAATATCTTGATCACGCCTTTGTAAAGCATGTGACAACTCGATTGATATTCCCAAAACAAATTTCATCATATGCAAATTCAGGACAAAATCAAAGGAATGCATCATTTTGAGTAAATACTCTATCTCCACCTTTTGCATAGACGTAGTTACCTCATCATCGTGTATCACATCAAGAACATCACCAAAAGCAGAAAACATTGAAATCAAGCTCACCAAAGATCTATAATGTGAATCCCAACGTGTATCACCCGCACGCTGAAGGCTAGATTCTTGGTTAAGACCCCTTCCACTTGAAATTCTACCACTTTCAAGCGCTTCAACAATGAAGTTCAATTGTTTTTCACGAAGAATGTCAGAACGTTTACATGAACCTCCAATAACATTTATCAATTGAGCAACAACACGAAAAAATTCAGCAATGAGAAGATTCTTTGTTGCAACAGCTACAAGGGCAAGTTGAAGTTGATGTGCGAAGCAATGAATGTAGTATGCATTTGGGTTCTCATTAAGAATAATTGTTTTCAACCCATTAAGCCTCCCTTGCATATTACTCGCCCCGTCATATCCTTGCCCTCTTAATCTAGATATGCTCAAGTTGTGTCTAGAAAATAGCGTGTCAATCGCTTCCTTCAGTGCAAGTGATGTGGTACTAGTGACATGCTCAACTCCAATAAATCGTTCTTTCACATGTCCCCTAGAATCAACATAACGTAATACAACAGACATTTGCTCTTTTGTTGATACATCACGAGATTCATCAACTAGAACAGAATATAAAGCATCTCCAACATCTTGAATAATAAAACTCACTGTTTCAATAGCACAAGCATGAGCTAAATCTTTCTGAATGCTATGTGCAAGAAGCTTACAATTTCCAGGTGCATTCTCCATTACTACAGAAGCTATCTCAGCATTATGATCTCTTAAAAATTCCATGGTCACTAGAAAATTACCTGGATTTAGAGAGTCTTCAGATTCGTCATGACCCCGGAAAGGTAACCCCAACCTCAACAAGTACCGGACACAATCAAGAGATGCTGTTAGTCGAATGAGATAATCATTCTTCATCTGCATTGATTGGTTGTCCAAAATTGTCTCAATATGTGCATTTTGGTTCATCAGTGCATCACAACTCATTCGAGCTTGATTGTGCTCACTATCATGCTTTCCAACATGAATATTGAGTTTGGACTTGTCTTTCCAACTGTTAAATCCCAATGAAACAAATACACCTCCTCCTGATTGTTTCCCTTTGATGGGTTTGAAAAGATAACAATACAAACAATAGGCAGCATCTTTAGCTATGCTATACTCCAACCATTCATGCTGAGTAAACCAAGTGGGAACAAATCTTCTTGATTTATTTCCAGAAACCATCTTCATTGGGAAGTCATGTTCAAAGGGTTGACAAGGGCCTTTCTGCAAATATGCTCTTCGTACTTGATCTATGATATTTGGATGATACCTTGAGATCGGTATTCTCAATCCAGGGTCAGATATAAGTTGGCAAGAATCAAACTCATCAACGGTGACTGCAGGTTGTAGGATATTTACGTTGTTTTGTTCGCCATTTGTTGTTGAATTTTCTTGAACTGTAGTTGATGGCACTACAATTCCGAATGAGCTACTTCCCTTAGCTTTTTCTTCAACAGGGTAATATCTCTTCATTACCTTTATTGAAAATAATGGGATGACTAATTACTATACTAATATTGATTAAATTAATAATTAGATTAATAAGAACATGTACAAACAAAATCATACTATAAATGATGATTAGAATTTACAAGTTTATAGACAATCATAAATAAAGTAGATTAAGAGAATTGAAAGTATATAATCAAATGTGGGGTAATTAAACCATCAATTGGGTAAGATTTATGTATAATAGTTGGCTACTTTAGTTTTCTTCCCCAACCGATACGCTATAGCCTACAAGCAATGACTTTTTAAAACCACATACATAATCACATACATAAACCACATACATACTGCATAGTGCATACATCATGATGATAGGCTATAATTCTTCTCGAAGCAAAGTTGTAATTTAGTCAAACTTGAATTAAAAACACAATAAAATTAAAAAATTATATAATATACCTGTTAAGAACTTAGCAGAATAGCAGTGACTTAGTTAGGGCCTAAGGCTTAGCGTGCCTGAGCCGCTGAGCGGCGAGCGTCTGAGCCGCCGTGCGCCTGAGCGGCTGAGCTCCGTGCGCCGTCCCGTCCGTCCGGCAGCAAGATGGAGGAGCCGACCAGGGGCGGATCTAGCTTTGGCATCCAAGTGGGGCAAAATTTTAATGAAAAACATGTATTCAAAAAACATTTATTCTACCAACAAAATCAAGACAAAAATAAAGATTATAGGAATAAGAGTTTTCATTAAAGTCAAATACAAAAACACCATAATTTTACAACTGTTCTCTACGGGTTTTCATTGATTGATATCGTTTGATAATGACATCATTGTCAATTTTCAAGAAGATGTCTTTTTCTACATAAATAAGAAGTCTATCATTGAGCCATTCATCAGTCATCCGGTTGCTCAGCCTATCTTTCACAATATTCATTGCTGAAAACACTCTTTCAACACTAGCGGTTGCAACAGGAAGAATCAATGCCAATGTCAACAATTTGTAAACTAAAGGAAACACCTTGTGCTTCTTAGTTTCTACCAACTTCTCTGCAAGGTCACCAAGTCCTTTGAGGTCCTTTGAGCGTTGATCACATGAAAAAAGGAAATTTTATTGAAGATGAGTAAAGTACATTAAAGGAAGAGAAAAGCAACGAAAACAGAAATGACAAAAAGAAAATAAACATAAAAATGTCCCAACCAGAAGTATAAATAAAAGGACCACTCAAGAGACTCAAATAGCTCAATCATCCAGGTAGAATTCCACTCGAGATTGGGATCTAGTCCTCATGTTGTGCGATCGCTGGTACTTTTTCCTGTATAATTTAAGTTGAGTGTTTAAATTCGTTGTAGGCAAATAATTGTCCTTAGTGATCAACTTTGCTTTATTACAAATATCCCTATTTGAATCAAGAGTCCCAAAGATCTTCCATTGATGATAAAGGGGCTCTCTTCTCGCTATCTGAAGCATGGCCTAAAAATCATCCTCTGAATATGGATAACCATGCCCACTCTCATTGTCTAGTGTTAAAAAGTGTTGATTACCTGTAAAATCATCTTTATTGGAGGCAATATAAATTAGCATTAATTAGTATTTTTTCTTCGGCGAGTCTCTTAACTTGGGATTCACGATCACCCAAAAAGAGGCAATGATCCTTTCAAATTCTCTAATTAAGTGGCTCCATAATATTATCTACACTTTGTTTCTTTGAGAAAATAAACATAAAAGCTAATTTTTCAAATTAGAAAAGCTTCTTTAATTGTTTCGCTCAATATCTTTGACATGAAAGTCTGAATTCATAAGCTTTCAAGATTAAATGTCCTCAATTTTACTATAAGTCCAATTCTCAGTTTTGTAAAGTCGAAATAAATCGAATAAAATTGAACTATACATTTCAATAAAAAATAAATTTAATTATAAAAACATCAAATCTACACCGAGTTGAATTTACCCAAACTAAACCGAATCATAACATTATATGGTTTCAAATCGAATTGAACCAAAAACTCATAAAACTTAACTGAAATCTATAAAATAGAATTGAAACCAATCTACCCACTATGATTATATAATCTTAACAAACTAGAGACCAAGATTTGAGGACAATCCAACTTGTTCTGATTGAGATGCAACAAATCAGATGCAATGGAGTGTAACTTCTTCCTCCTCAAGCTGATCCGCTACTCGTTCAAGTCTTAACTCCGACTTCGGGCATGCTTGAAAATTGTTTAATAAAATTGACTGTTTGATTTAGTTCTATTTCACATAACAAGTTGTTGTGACTAATTTATGTCCAAAGCCCGACATAATTCTTTCAAGAGCAACTTAGTGTAGCTTCTAAAAAAATCTATTTGGTACAACCGGGTGTACGTACACCCGGCCCAACTATGGAACACAACCAAATAACTAATATGGGCCAAAAAAGATTCGGTGGCATTCTTGTAATTTAAGTGAAAAGTCACGGCCTCCACTAAAATGAGCAATAGTGTACTTTTAGTGAGTATTTTACCTGTTGTATTGAGCATTAGGAGGGTAACAATGAGTATCACAATCTCTGCTTCATATCTTCTAATTTTTTTTCTTTTTCGTATTTTTTCTTTTATAAAAACTTATTAAATTATATCTATAATTCACTCCTATTAATTTCAATATGTGAGTCTAATGTAATATGATATTTTTGAAATATGACATTTAAAAATGAGCATAACATCAATACCAAATGAGCATACATAACTTGCAAAGTGCACATTGATATGAAAATCGTAAAATTTGTTAGTTGAACACCATGACATTTTAATTGAACATCAAACCTCCGCTATTGAGATGAAAATCGTGGTTTTTATTAAGTGAGCATTAATATGACATTTTGAAAATGAGCATAACATGAGTACCAATTGAACATACATAACTCATAATATTTTTAATTAAGTATCAAACCATTTTCATTGAGCATCAAACTGCATGTACTGAGTATTAAAAAACATACAATTGAGTTTCATGATTTGCACTCTCATATCTATAATCGACTCATATGTGAATCTAATGTAATGCAGAATATGATACTTTTGAAATATGCATTGATATAAAAATTTTAAATGAACATAAAAACAATATCAAATGAGCATACATAATTTACCATATGAGCAATGACATGAAAATCATAAATTTTGTTAGTTGAGTATTAAAAACATTTTCATTGAGCATCAAACTTTCTAAATTGAGTATTAGAATCGCAACTGGGTATGATTAATCAAATTGAAAGAGGTAGAATTATTTTGAATCAAATCTTCATTGCACTTTCAATATGTCAATCTAATGTAATATGACACTCTTGCAATGTGTATTGATATGATATTTTTAAAAATGAGCATAGCAATAGTATCCAATGAGCAAATACAACTTACAAAATGAGCATTGGTATGAAAATTGTAAGCTTTGTTAGTTGAAAATAAAGATATTTTCATTGAGTATCAACACATACTCTATCAAGTATTAGAATCACGTAAATATGTCATTGAGTATTATGATATATATGCTTCTGTATCTATAATCAATTCGACCAAATGTGAATCTAATTTAATATGATATTTTTGAAATATACGTTCATATAATATTTCAAAATGAGCATTATATTGGTACCAAATGAACATATATAACTTACATAGTGAGTATCGTAACATTTAAAAACTCATTTATATATGTTCATTACTTTTATGCATTATACTCATTTAGATTTAAAAAGAAATTCAATTTTTCAATATAACATGTTGTCTTCTGGTCAGAAATACAAGTTGAAACCCCACACACTATTAAAATATAGCTAGAAATTGTCATAGTGGGGATTGAGAACTAAAAAAACAAGAGCAGCAAACTCAAGTCTAAGGACATCGATCCAGCTGTAGAAGGCCACACCGCCACAACCTGATTCTTCTTCATCAGGGCATCAGCGAGCGAGCAGGCGAGCAGCAACATCCGTCCAGCATCTCCTGCATCAACTCCCAGAATCCCAGCCATCGATCAGTTACCAGAAGACTCTCAATCCACCGATCTCTACCTCTGGACACCAAATCAGTTCTGCGAACTCTCCTAATTAATTGCAAAAATACCATGTTGTACGGTGAGAACCGTACAACCGGGTGAAGGATATAATTTACCGATTTTGTGCGTGCAAATTTTCTTTGGTCATAAGCCGCCACTTCAAGTGGCGGTTCTTTAACTACGGTTATCCCAACAGTATTTTGGGAAATACTTTTAACTCAGCATTATTTTCGGAAATATTTATTTATTTAATACTCCCTCCGTCCCTTATAATACTCCCTCCGTCCCTTAATAGTATTTTGGGAAAAACTCCAATAATACTCCGTAACTTTAAAACATGTGATGCCGTTTCTTTTTCCTTTTAGTAACACAGCCAAACGTCATCGTTGAAGTAAGCCTATTAAAATGATTGGTCAGCATTTTAAAAGTCGAACATAGCAACACCATGGTGTGGGCCCCTTATGCAAAATGAAGACGCGAGTATAAAAAATGAAAATGACGAACGACAAAAAAACGAATGACAGCACGATCTAAACGAAGTTTTGTCTGGTCGTGAGAAGGGGTGATAAAGTCCCACACCGGTAAATTAAGAAACATTAAGTGTTATATTAAGTTTCGGGCTACCTCGAGTCTTGACAACTCCAAACCAAACTGAATTTACTCGAACTGAATCAAATCAAAACATAATATAGTTTTTATTTGATAGCCATTCATCTAAATAGTTTCAAATCGAATTGAACCAAAAACTCATACAACTGAACCTAAACCGATAAAACAGAATCGAAACTAACCTGCCCACCTGACTATATAATTTTTAACAAACTAGAGATCAAGATGGTATGGAGTGTAACTTTTTCCTCCTCAAGCTGATCAACTACTCATTCAAGTCATAACTTCGACTTAGGGCATGCTTGACAGTTTTTGAAAAGATATTTTTGTAAACTTTTTAGTAAATCTTAACTTTTAGTGATTGCAAGTATCTTAATAGAAAACTAATGTAGTAGTTTGATTAAAAAATAGAATGTTTGATTTAGTTCTGCTACAAATAACAAGTTGTTGTGACTTATTTATGTCAAAAGCCACATGCTTTTTTCAAAAGCTACCAAGTGTAGTTTATCTAAAAAGATCTTTTCTTTAAAAAAACTCGTAATTGTCGTTGTGTCAATCATACAACCAGATATTTTTATAGTCTTTTTAAATACTATATAAAATCTAAAAGGTATGAACTTACAATAATTTTAACGAGCACGCTACGTGCCTCTTTATTGAGCACGTAGCTCATTTCAGCCGGCTCATCAATTAAGAAAAGTACTCGGTATTAACTATTTCAGTTTAATTAAGAAGTACTAAGTTAAAATATAATTTGTGATTTCTATATGGTACACATTTTTAGCATTCAATTTTAAACAAATAAGATGAACTTAGAGAAAGATCTTTCTAAGTACATCAGTACATGTATAGATTTCTACATAATTTGTTTATTCAGGTTTTTATTCTTGAAATTAAATAATTAATATGTTTAATTCTCAATCTCATAAAACTTGGTCATATTGACTTTATTGATCAATGATGGTCAATTCAAGTTTGATCATTGATATTTTCTATACGAATCTATTTAAAACATGAAAATTATATGAAAATGTTATTTGTTAAAAATATTTTCATAAAAGTATAAATTATTAACTTCGCACAAATATAACAACCAATGTTTTAAAATGCACTAGGCGTTAATCGGGTGCCAGTTCAGCGGCTAGCGCTTGGGCGAGAACTAATCGGACACATATGAATGATATTTGCATCAATATTATTGTGTTTAATTTATGTGTGACTATGTGTACACACACAATAACATGCATGAAAGACAACGTAACATTTAATTAATGGACTTCATTAATTAAAAAAATATAAATGATAAAATTTAAACATATATATAATCCTCAGTATCGTATTAGTTGCAACATTAGAATTTATACACTATTCATGTACTCTACTTTGACTACATTTTATTTATTTATGTATGTGAATTATTATATTTTTGAAAAGTATTGTGGAATTTGGCTCATTACAAAGTTTCATAATCCGAATTTTCAAAATTGTTTTACTAATAGAAAATTAAATATAATGACGGCCAAAGTTACGTTGTGCGTTGACAAATGTGAAAAAGAGAATGTTGCAACTAAAAAAGAAAGGAGGGGATAGTTTTTACTATTTTCTATTTAAATAGCCTGTAAACCCCAATTTTAGGTTGGACGGATTTTAGAGACAAGCCTAGCTAGGAACAAATTTCTTCTTTTGTTTTCAGCATTGGATCTTCAGAGTTCTAGGTTTGTTTGTGAGTTCTTTAATTTCTCTCTTTTAATTAGTGACAATTATTCTTACTTAAGTTACTTTCCTAATTTTGTTTTTTTTTGCAGGACTTTCCTAATTTTGTTGTTAATTCAATAATGAATTTGACTAGATTTAATTAGGGATTGGGATTGACGAAGGGGCGTAATCATGATCTAGGGTTTTATTCTTGGTTGATTAAATGCATGATTATTATTTAATTTTTGCGTGAATAATTTGATGTTAACTTTTGTAACCTGGACCGGCCTCTAGGATTATTATTGTGCATAGAAAAATTTAAGAGAAATATAAATTATTGGGTTATTTTCACATACCTCCCCTGAGGTATGGATAATTAGCACTTTGAGGTAAGTTATTGATATATTATTGAAGTGCCCCCTATTCTCAATCTTATCACATCTCAAATAGATAAAAGGAAATAATTAAAAAGTAATTTGTATGAATTATGACTGTATCAGCGAATGCAAAATTTCGTCTTCTGATACCTTTTTTCTGTTTTTTTTTCGTGTTTTTTATTTCACTCCCCTTTTGATGTAATTATCTTAATTAATTCCTTTTTTAAAAGATATTTTTTCAGTCTACCTTCTTCTATATTTTCTTTTAACTTACACTTGTTTTTTTTTATATTTTTTCTTATTCTTTCCATTATTCTACCATTGATATATTTCCTCCCTTTTCTGAATGATAAAGTTAATAAAAAAAGAAAGATCTTAAACATGCAGAAGTATAAAAGAAAGTACACCAGAAACTAGTGTGAGAAAAATATCTTTTATGTAAAACAAATTAATCTTAAAAGTAACACTTAAAAGGGAAATAAAATATAATATGGGAAGAAGAAAAAAGAAAAAGAAAAAACTGTAGTGGGAATCCTGCCCTAAAAAAACTGTCCTTATAGCATGAAAATAGAATACATACATGGAAATAAAAATAAAAATTAGAAGGCGCAAAAGGATTCAAAAGCACCAATTCAAGAAATAAAAATAAAGAAATAACTTCTAAGGAGAATACTGAAAAAAGATGTATGAGAATAGTATGAGAACATCGATGAAAGTTGAGATTTTTCATTTAATAGTTTTTAAAGGAAAAATATAAAATCTGAAATAACATATCATCAACTAGTTAGAGATTAAAGAAAGAAGGTGAGCAAAAGTGAAACTATTTTGATTTTACGAGCGATGACCAAAGAAATGTGATATAATTATTGTCAATTTGTCCAACAACAAATACTTTTTCCGTATTTTAAAGTTCGCTACACTTTCTCATTTAGAATGTATTTAAAATTCTGCTACACTTTCCTTTTGTGGTAAGTTTTTCATCTAAAATTACTCAATTATCTTTACTTTTTCTATTTTATCTTCTCTTTCATAATTTTCTACCTTATCTCTTTCTTGTTTTAAACTATTCATAACCTCTACTATTTCTTCCTTAAATATTATGTCAAAACCTAAAGTGATCTTTAAAATACGGAGGGAATACGATATTTTTATTAATGTAAAATACGAAGTAGTGTTCATGATATTTTTATTAATGTAAAATACGAAGTAGTGTGCATTTAATGCAGTATACGCATTGAGATTTGATCAAGGCTATTCAATTATTTTCTTTAATCTATTTGAGATTGGGTAGAATCATAGGATAGTGAACTAGGGAGCACTTCAATAATATATGCATAATCCATCTCAAAGTGTCAAATGTTCATACCTCAAGGGAGCTATCTAAAAATAACCCATAAATTATTCTAGCACACTTTCATCCACACTTTGTCACTCGCTAAGAAATTAGCATGATCAAGAAGCCGTACGCTCGCTCGTTTTGGAAATGAACTAGAAGCCTATTGCATGTTATTGTGTGTGTACACACAGTCACACATAAATTAAACACAATAATACTTATCATATTTTGGAAAATATTGATAAAAATATCATTCATATGTGTCCGATTTGTTCTCGAAAGGCGCTAGCCGCTGGACAGGCACCCGATTAACGCCTAGTGCATTTTAGAACATTGGTTATTATATTTGTGCGAAGTTAATAACTTTTATACTTTTATGAAAATATTTTTAACAAATAACATTTTCATATAATTTTCATATATTAAATAGGTTCGTATTAAAAATATCAATGATCAAACTTGATCATCATTGATCAATAAAGTCAATATGACCAAGTTTTATGAAACAATAGAGTAGGGGTGTTTGGTAAACGGCATTTCAGCCGAAAAATGACGGTTTGACCACTTTTAGCGTTTTCGATAAACAGAAAAAGTTAGTTGGTAAATAGCTATTCGGCATCAACGTTTTGGACGAAAACGCTGAAATAAAAACGCTATTAACAGGAGAGTTTTGGGTTGACGTTTTGAAAAATGGAATTTCTACTAAGTTTATGGTCAATCAGCTAAATTACCAAACATTTTCTGACAACCCGCCAATTTGTTCCGATAGTCAAACCCGCTGATAGAAACCGCTATTGACAACCCGCTAACATAATCCGCTATCCGTAAACCGCTGAATGCCAAACACCCGTACGCCCAGTATAAGATTGAGAATTAAACATATTGATTATTTAATTTCAGAAATAAAAATTCGAATAAAAATTGTATGTAGAAATATATTATATATACATGTACTTAGAAAGATCTGTCTAGGTTCAACTTATATGTTTAAAATTGAAAGCTAAAATGTGTCCATATATAGAGACCACATATTATATTTTAACTTAGTACTACTTTAATTAAATTGAAATAGTTAATGCGGGGTACTTTTCATAATTGAGCCGGCTGAAATCAAATGAGCTACGTGCTCAATAAAGAGCACGCAGCGTGCTCGTTAAAATTTTCGATCTATGGTACCTTCAACAAAAAAAGAAACTTTAATTACACTTATTTTGATTACTACATGATTCAGTGTGCGAAATAGAAAGTTACATTTCTGTTAATAAAGTAATCGATAAGGCTGATAAGTTCAAAGAGATTTATTAAACTGGCTCTAAATAAGGCGACAGCTATATTACTGATTACCATGAAAGAGAGAGTACATTAGTACATGTTAACTTTTAGGTAGATTCTATGGTACCCATAAAGTACCATACCTTTGTCAACATGGATCAATAAGAATGTAGCAGTTGACTTATTTAAATCTAAATAAAAATGATTAAGTGGTGTGGTCCAATCAAATGAATGATAGGTACGTATCCCATATTTTAGAAAGGTACCGGGTTGTCACCTTTTAGTTTAATAAACCATCACTATTTCAACAACTTACGGAGTATACAGGGGCGGATCTACATGTTCTTCAATGGGGGCACATGCCCCCAATAAAATGTGAAATTTTAGTGTTATTAAATTGTATTTTAATGTTAAAAGTGGAAGTGCCCCCAATTAAAAAATAAGGATGCCCCCAACAAAACACTCACAATCCCACCTCACTAAGTTTTTTTTAAAGAATCCTACGTCACTAAGTTGATCATCCAAAACCCACTAATCAATTAAAGAATTTTCATATTTTATAAGGCTATTTTTTGTTAGTAATCCTCGCATTTTATTTTTGCATATTTTATAAAAATATGACTAAAATAAGTATCAGCGTTTTTATCTTGAGGATATGTATTCTTGATTTTTATTTTCCAACTAAGAGTACTCGGAAAAATTTTCATTAGGGAAATATGTTTACATGTACCCTTATTTTGGAAATAAGATTAAAGACCGAGTACCTTTCCTCCGAAAAATCATGTTACTACGAGTATAATGTCATGGTTACTTAAGCGTAAAAAGACACATATATTACTATAAGAAAGTTATATATTCTAAATATTAAGCTCAAATATGTGTATGTGCGCGCGCGTGTGCGCGTCTGCGCATTTATTTAAAAAACAATTACATATTTATAAAGGTATTTTACAAGAATGTGACATCTTAAATGTCATAATTAGTTAATACACTTAAATACGGAATAAGTAATTGTTCAAATAAATGTGTGTGCGTATTGAGCTTAATATTTAAAATATAAAAAGTTTTAACTATGAGATTGATTTTAAATATAATATATATTTGAAAAATATTTGAACTAAACCTTTTAAATGATGCTCCCAATAACCTTTTTTCCTGGATCCGTGGGAGTATATGATTAAATATTTAACCAAAGTTATAGTTTAATGTTGAAAGTGAAACAAATTAATGCTATGTGATCAAATTCAAACTAACTTAAAATGATTATCCAAGTTAATAAGGTGTATGGAGTATATCTATGTTTTGATAATTTACTAATAATATGATACAAATAGTTCAAATAAATAATCATAACTTATGATTAGGCAAAATCTTATCGACTCATTCTAAGTACACGTTTTCTCTCAACAGGTTCAAATCAATTTCCGCACCATTCGATCATAAGTTCATAAGTTGATCTGATCGACTGATCCCATAGGCAATTTACATACAAATTAATTGTTCTAAGCTAATTAGGAGCTATGAATTAATAATAAACCCTATCTAACGGTCCGTCATACAAAATCAAATATAAGAAGCGAGTGACTTTGATCTAGACAAGGAGGCGTTGATGAATTTGATGCAATCATCTATCGCTTCAGCTCTGTGATCGTCAGTTCCGATTGAATTCCGGCGAGGAGCGGAAGCTGTACACGAATAATTGCTTCCGGCCACCATCCCCTGCTGCCTCGATGATTTACTGCTGTAGTAAGATGAAGACGAAGATGATGACGAAAACGATGATGAAGAGTCAAGTTTGCGGCATTTCACCGGCGAAATCATCCGCAGAGCCTCCGCCATACTTCCGCTGAATCGCTTGAGATAGTATCGGAGAGGATGAGCCAATTGCGATGACGATCTCTTCGCCGGAGCCTTCAAGCTGCCATTTCTGGTGAACTTGATCTGTTTCTCGAACACTGCCTCTGTTCTCTGTTCTCTGCCTCTCAACATCTTTGATTATCCGATTATCTCTGTATACAGTTTCTTATGAATTTAATTTCTGGAAGGCGAGTGAGGAAGACGTAGAGTGGAGTGACATATATATACAGGCATTGGAGGAGATGGAAGATAGAAAAGGGACCAAAATGATGGAAAGGTGAGGGACAGAAAGGGCACAGATCTTCGGAGTTTTGTGATGGCAGAAGACCGAACACATTGTCCGCCCTACAATGCTTCTGCTCTGCTTACAACCATGACCTACATTACAGGTCAGAATTATTTGAGTACCTAATTCAGTACGTTTTTGGTAGACCATTCCTTCTTTCAGCTTTTGAGATATGAGTAGATATTGTTTACAAAGTAATCTCATTCCTAATTTGTTTGCCTCAGTTTGTTCGAAAATATATAGTGAGCATTCTAGTGTGTTTCATACATCTACTTGATTTTCTCGAGTAGATATTGTTTACAAAGTAATCTCATTCCTAATTTGTTTGCCTCAGTTTGTTCGAAAATATATAGTGAGCATTCTAGTGTGTTTCATACATCTACTTGATTTTCTCGAGTAGATATTGTTTACAAAGTAATCTCATTCCTAATTTGTTTGCCTCAGTTTGTTCGAAAATATATAGTGAGCATTCTAGTGTGTTTCATACATCTACTTGATTTTCTCGAGTAGATATTGTTTACAAAGTACTCTCATTCCTAATTTGTTTGCCTCAGTTTGTTCGAAAATATATAGTGAGCATTCTAGTGTGTTTCATACATCTACTACGTACTTGATTTTCTCGAGTAGATATTGTTTACAAAGTAATCTCATTCCTAATTTGTTTGTCTCGCCTGGTATGAACTGATCTGATTTGGTCCGGTAAATGTGTGGTCTATGTGTATTTTATAATTATGGAAGTGTGATTTGGTCTGGTCTGGTTAGGACCGAAAACAGTCCAAAAGAAAATAGGCTCAAAATATTCACCACATCTCATATTTGGTTACATTTATGGAAACTCTTCCTACTTTCGTCCCAAATTGATTAGCAAAGTAAATTTTTTAGTCAAAAAGTTTCATTTTATTAACTTAATTAGAAAATCAATTTTTAATTATATTCAAATTTGGATTTTGTAATTTTATAGAGATTTTAATATAGTTTCTGAATATATAAATTTTAATAAATAAAAATTGATTATTAATAGGCAGGATTATAAATTTTGATGGTGCTGTGCAAAATAATTTCAAACTTAAATTTTTGTAGAAGTTGCTGAAATGATTGCGATGGCATGCATGATCTCTTTTTCATAATAAAAAGAATGTCCTTTTAACTATATATGGGGTGAAAGTTTCATTCTTTTGTGTATCACATTTTTATTATATTGAATTGGTAACTACTAGTTTGACACATGTTCATAATGTAATACCCCGTAGTCTAATTAAGATGGGATTAGCTCATTCTAAACTTTGTATGATACATATATATGTCGAACCAAGGGCGGATCTAGCTTTGGCATCCAGGTGGAGCAAAAATTTAATGAAAAACATGTATTCAAAAAACATTTATTCTACCAACAAAATAAAGACAAAAATAAAGATTATAGGAATAAGAGTTTTCATTAAAGTCAAATACAAAAACACCATAATTTTACAACTGTTCTCTACGGGTTTTCATCGATTGATATCGTTTGATAATGACATCATTGTCAATTTTCAAGAAGATGTCTTTTTCTACATAAATAAGAAGTCTATCATTGAGCCATTCATCAGTCATCCGGTTGCTCAGCCTATCTTTCACAATATTCATTGCTGAAAACACTCTTTCAACACTAGCGGTTGCAACAGGAAGAATCAATGCCAATGTCAACAATTTGTAAACTAAAGGAAACACCTTGTGCTTCTTAGTTTCTACCAACTTCTCTGCAAGGTCACCAAGTCCTTTGAGATCCTTAAATAAAGCATTAGAGCGCACATCAAAGATATAACTCTCAAGTTGATCGGCTAGAATACAAACATCTAATGGTGAAAAATCCCGAGGATAAAACTCGGCTAATTTAAGCAATTTCTTCTTCTCAAAAGCAGAAAATGAATCTCGTGGAGATAAGCAAGCAATGCAAAGTAGCAGCTCTGTACTAGCTTCTGAGAACCGATCACCCAACTCTTGCAATTGCAAATCAATCACAGCACAAAATAGATCATAGTGAATGTCTCATTCATGTTTGGGATAACAATTGAATGTTCATCACAAAAAGTACAAACATCCTCAAACAATGAATCCCATTCGTCATCTCTAGAAGCTTGAAGTCTGTACCTGCAAACTCTAACAAGATCCATTGCATTGACAATATCTTGATCACGCCTTTGTAAAGCATGTGACAACTCGATTGATATTCCCAAAACAAATTTCATCATATGCAAATTCAGGACAAAATCAAAGGAATGCATCATTTTGAGTAAATACTCTATCTCCACCTTTTGCATAGACGTAGTTACCTCATCATCGTGTATCACATCAAGAACATCACCAACAGCAGAAAACATTGAAATCAAGCTCACCAAAGATCTATAATGTGAACCCCAACGTGTATCACCCGCACGCTGAAGGCTAGATTCTTGGTTAAGACCCCTTCCACTTGAAATTCTACCACTTTCAAGCGCTTCAACAATGAAGTTCAATTATTTTTCACGAAGAATGTCAGAACGTTTACATGAACCTCCAATAACATTTATCAATTGAGCAACAACACGAAAAAATTCAGCAATGAGAAGATTCTTTGTTGCAACAGCTACAAGGGCAAGTTGAAGTTGATGTGCGAAGCAATGAATGTAGTATGCATTTGGGTTCTCATTAAGAATAATTGTTTTCAACCCATTAAGCCTCCCTTGCATATTACTCGCCCCGTCATATCCTTGCCCTCTTAATCTAGATATGCTCAAGTTGTGTTTAGAAAATAGCGTGTCAATCGCTTCCTTCAGTGCAAGTGATGTGGTACTAGTGACATGCTCAACTCCAATAAATCGTTCTTTCACATGTCCCCTAGAATCAACATAACGTAATACAACAGACATTTGCTCTTTTGTTGATACATCACGAGATTCATCAACTAGAACAGAATATAAAGCATCTCCAACATCTTGAATAATAAAACTCATTGTTTCAATAGCACAAGCATGAGCTAAATCTTTCTGAATGCTATGTGCAAGACGCTTACAATTTCCAGGTGCATTCTCCATTACTACAGAAGCTATCTCAGCATTATGATCTCTTAAAAATTCCATGGTCACTAGAAAATTACCTGGATTTAGAGAGTCTTCAGATTCGTCATGACCCCGGAAAGGTAACCCCAACCTCAACAAGTACCAGACACAATCAAGAGATGCTGTCAGTTGAATGAGATAATCATTCTTCATCTGCATTGATTGATTGTCCAAAATTGTCTCAATATGTGCATTTTGGTTCATCAGTGCATCACAACTCATTCGAGCTTGATTGTGCTCACTATCATGCTTTCCAACATGAATATTGAGTTTGGACTTGTCTTTCCAACTGTTAAATCCCAATGAAACAAATACACCTCCTCCTGATTGTTTCCCTTTGATGGGTTTGAAAAGATAACAATACAAACAATAGGCAGCATCTTTAGCTATGCTATACTCCAACCATTCATGCTGAGTAAACCAAGTGGGAACAAATCTTCTTGATTTATTTCCAGAAACCATCTTCATTGGAGAGTCATGTTCAAAAGGTTGACAAGGGCCTTTCTGCAAATATGCTCTTCGTACTTGATCTATGATATTTGGATGATACCTTGAGATCGATATTCTCAATCCAGGATCAGATATAAGTTGGGAAGAATCAAACTCATATAAGTTAGGAAGAATCAAACTCATCAACGGTGACTGCAGGTTGTAGGATATTTACGTTGTTTTGTTCGCCATTTGTTGTTGAATTTTCTTGAACTGTAGTTGACGGCACTACAATTCCGGATGAGCTACTTCCCTTAGCTTTTTATTCAACAGGGTAATATCTCTTCATTACCTTTATTGAAAATAATGGGATGACTAATTACTATACTAATATTGATTAAATTAATAATTAGATTAATAAGAACTTGTACAAACAAAATCATACTATAAATGATGATTAGAATTTACAAGTTTACAGACAATTATAAATAAAGTAGATTAAGAGAATTGAAAGTATATAATCAAATGTGGGGTAATTAAACCATCAATTGGGTAAGATTTATGTATAATAGTTGGCTACTTTAGTTTTCTTCCCCAACCGATACGCTATAGCCTACAAGCAATGACTTTTTAAAACCACACACATAATCACATACATAAACCACATACATACTGCATAGTGCATACATCATGATGATAGGCCATAATTCTTCTCGAAGCAAAGTTGTAATTTAGTCAAACTTGAATTAAAAACACAATAAAATTAAAAAATTATATAATATACCTGTTAAGAACTTAGCAGAATAGCAGTGACTTAGTTAGGGCCTAAGGCTTAGCGTGCCTGAGCCGCTGAGCGGCGAGCGTCTGAGCCGCCGTGCGCCGTCCCGTCCGTCCGGCAGCAAGATGGAGGAGCCGACCAGGGGCGGATCTAGCTTTGGCATCCAAGTGGGGCAAAATTTTAATGAAAAACATGTATTCAAAAAACATTTATTCTACCAACAAAATCAAGACAAAAATAAAGATTATAGGAATAAGAGTTTTCATTAAAGTCAAATACAAAAACACCATAATTTTACAACTGTTCTCTACGGGTTTTCATCGATTGATATCGTTTGATAATGACATCATTGTCAATTTTCAAGAAGATGTCTTTTTCTACATAAATAAGAAGTCTATCATTGAGCCATTCATCAGTCATCCGGTTGCTCAGCCTATCTTTCACAATATTCATTGCTGAAAACACTCTTTCAACACTAGCGGTTGCAACAGGAAGAATCAATGCCAATGTCAACAATTTGTAAACTAAAGGAAACACCTTGTGCTTCTTAGTTTCTACCAACTTCTCTGCAAGGTCACCAAGTCCTTTGAGGTCCTTAAATAAAGCATTAGAGCGCACATCAAAGATATAACTCTCAAGTTGATCGGCTAGAATACAAACATCTAATGGTGAAAAATCCCGAGGATAAAACTCGGCTAATTTAAGCAATTTCTTCTTCTCAAAAGTAGAAAATGAATCTCGTGGAGATAAGCAAGCAATGCAAAGTAGCAGCTCTGTACTAGCTTCTGAGAACCGATCACCCAACTCTTGCAATTGCAAATCAATCACAGCACAAAATAGATCATAGTGAATGTCTCATTCATGTTTGGGATAACAATTGAATGTTCATCACAAAAAGTACAAACATCCTCAAACAATGAATCCCATCCGTCATCTCTAGAAGCTTGAAGTCTATACCTGCAAACTCTAACAAGATCCATTGCATTGACAATATCTTGATCACGCCTTTGTAAAGCATGTGACAACTCGATTGATATTCCCAAAACAAATTTCATCATATGCAAATTCAGGACAAAATCAAAGGAATGCATCATTTTGAGTAAATACTCTATCTCCACCTTTTGCATAGACGTAGTTACCTCATCATCGTGTATCACATCAAGAACATCACCAACAGCAGAAAACATTGAAATCAAGCTCACCAAAGATCTATAATGTGAACCCCAACGTGTATCACCCGCACGCTGAAGGCTAGATTCTTGGTTAAGACCCCTTCCACTTGAAATTCTACCACTTTCAAGCGCTTCAACAATGAAGTTCAATTATTTTTCACGAAGAATGTCAGAACGTTTACATGAACCTCCAATAACATTTATCAATTGAGCAACAACACGAAAAAATTCAGCAATGAGAAGATTCTTTGTTGCAACAGCTACAAGGGCAAGTTGAAGTTGATGTGCGAAGCAATGAATGTAGTATGCATTTGGGTTCTCATTAAGAATAATTGTTTTCAACCCATTAAGCCTCCCTTGCATATTACTCGCCCCGTCATATCCTTGCCCTCTTAATCTAGATATGCTCAAGTTGTGTCTAGAAAATAGCGTGTCAATCGCTTCCTTCGGTGCAAGTGATGTGGTACTAATGACATGCTCAACTCCAATAAATCGTTCTTTCACATGTCCCCTAGAATCAACATAACGTAATACAACAGACATTTGCTCTTTTGTTGATACATCACGAGATTCATCAACTAGAACAGAATATAAAGCATCTCCAACATCTTGAATAATAAAACTCACTGTTTCAATAGCACAAGCATGAGCTAAATCTTTCTGAATGCTATGTGCAAGAAGCTTACAATTTCCAGGTGCATTCTCCATTACTACAGAAGCTATCTCAGCATTATGATCTCTTAAAAATTCCATGGTCACTAGAAAATTACCTGGATTTAGAGAGTCTTCAGATTCGTCATGACCCCGGAAAGGTAACCCCAACCTCAACAAGTACCGGACACAATCAAGAGATGCTGTCAGTCGAATGAGATAATCATTCTTCATCTGCATTGATTGATTGTCCAAAATTGTCTCAATATGTGCATTTTGGTTCATCAGTGCATCACAACTCATTCGAGCTTGATTGTGCTCACTATCATGCTTTCCAACATGAATATTGAGTTTGGACTTGTCTTTCCAACTGTTAAATCCCAATGAAACAAATACACCTCCTCCTGATTGTTTCCCTTTGATGGGTTTGAAAAGATAACAATACAAACAATAGGCAGCATCTTTAGCTATGCTATACTCCAACCATTCATGCTGAGTAAACCAAGTGGGAACAAATCTTCTTGATTTATTTCCAGAAACCATCTTCATTGGGAAGTCATGTTCAAAGGGTTGACAAGGGCCTTTCTGCAAATATGCTCTTCGTACTTGATCTATGATATTTGGATGATACCTTGAGATCGGTATTCTCAATCCAGGGTCAGATATAAGTTGGGAAGAATCAAACTCATCAACGGTGACTGCAGGTTGTAGGATATTTACGTTGTTTTGTTCGCCATTTGTTGTTGAATTTTCTTGAACTGTAGTTGATGGGACTACAATTCCGGATGAGCTACTTCCCTTAGCTTTTTCTTCAACAGGGTAATATCTCTTCATTACCTTTATTGAAAATAATGGGATGACTAATTACTATACTAATATTGATTAAATTAATAATTAGATTAATAAGAACATGTACAAACAAAATCATACTATAAATGATGATTAGAATTTACAAGTTTACAGACAATCATAAATAAAGTATATTAAGAGAATTGAAAGTATATAATCAAATGTGGGGTAATTAAACCATCAATTGGGTAAGATTTATGTATAATAGTTGGCTACTTTAGTTTTCTTCCCCAACCGATACGCTATAGCCTACAAGCAATGACTTTTTAAAACCACATACATAATCACATACATAAACCACATACATACTGCATAGTGCATACATCATGATGATAGGGCATAATTCTTCTCGAAGCAAAGTTGTAATTTAGTCAAACTTGAATTAAAAACACAATAAAATTAAAAAATTATATAATATACCTGTTAAGAACTTAGCAGAATAGCAGTGACTTAGTTAGGGCCTAAGGCTTAGCGTGCCTGAGCCGCTGAGCGGCGAGCGTCTGAGCCGCCGTGCGCCGTCCCGTCCGTCCGGCAGCAAGATGGAGGAGCCGACCAGGGGCGGATCTAGCTTTGGCATCCAAGTGGGGCAAAATTTTAATGAAAAACATGTATTCAAAAAACATTTATTCTACCAACAAAATCAAGACAAAAATAAAGATTATAGGAATAAGAGTTTTCATTAAAGTCAAATACAAAAACACCATAATTTTACAACTGTTCTCTACGGGTTTTCATCGATTGATATCGTTTGATAATGACATCATTGTCAATTTTCAAGAAGATGTCTTTTTCTACATAAATAAGAAGTCTATCATTGAGCCATTCATCAGTCATCCGGTTGCTCAGCCTATCTTTCACAATATTCATTGCTGAAAACACTCTTTCAACACTAGCGGTTGCAACAGGAAGAATCAATGCCAATGTCAACAATTTGTAAACTAAAGGAAACACCTTGTGCTTCTTAGTTTCTACCAACTTCTCTGCAAGGTCACCAAGTCCTTTGAGGTCCTTTGAGCGTTGATCACATGAAAAAAGGAAATTTTATTGAAGATGAGTAAAGTACATTAAAGGAAGAGAAAAGCAACGAAAACAGAAATGACAAAAAGAAAATAAACATAAAAATGTCCCAACCAGAAGTATAAATAAAAGGACCACTCAAGAGACTCAAATAGCTCAATCATCCAGGTAGAATTCCACTCGAGATTGGGATCTAGTCCTCATGTTGTGCGATCGCTGGTACTTTTTCCTATATAATTTAAGTTGAGTGTTTAAATTCGTTGTAGGCAAATAATTGTCCTTAGTGATCAACTTTGCTTTATTACAAATATCCCTATTTGAATCAAGAGTCCCAAAGATCTTCCATTGATGATAAAGGGGCTCTCTTCTCGCTATCTGAAGCATGGCCTAAAAATCATCCTCTGAATATGGATAACCATGCCCACTCTCATTGTCTAGTGTTAAAAAGTGTTGATTACCTGTAAAATCATCTTTATTGGAGGCAATATAAATTAGCATTAATTAGTATTTTTTCTTCAGCGAGTCTCTTAGCTTGGGATTCACGATCACCCAAAAAGAGGCAATGATCCTTTCAAATTCTCTAATTAAGTGGCTCCATAATATTATCTACACTTTGTTTCTTTGAGAAAATAAACATAAAAGCTAATTTTTCAAATTAGAAAAGCTTCTTTAATTGTTTCGCTCAATATCTTTGACATGAAAGTCTGAATTCATAAGCTTTCAAGATTAAATGTCCTCAATTTTACTATAAGTCCAATTCTCAGTTTTGTAAAGTCGAAATAAATCGAATAAAATTGAACTATACATTTCAATAAAAAAATAAATTTAATTATAAAAACATCAAATCCAAACCGAGTTGAATTTACCCAAACTAAACCGAATCATAACATTATATGGTTTCAAATCGAATTGAACCAAAAACTCATAAAACTTAACTGAAATCTATAAAACAGAATTGAAACCAATCTACCCACTATGACTATATAATCTTAACAAACTAGAGACCAAGATGAGGACAATCCAACTTGTTCTGATTGAGATGCAACAAATCAGATGCAATGGAGTGTAACTTCTTCCTCCTCAAGCTGATCCGCTACTCGTTCAAGTCTTAACTCCGACTTCGGGCATGCTTGAAAATTGTTTAATAAAATTGACTGTTTGATTTAGTTCTATTTCACATAACAAATTGTTGTGACTAATTTATGTCCAAAGCCCGACATAATTCTTTCAAGAGCAACTTAGTGTAGCTTCTAAAAAAATCTATTTGGTACAACCGGGTGTACGTACACCCGGCCCAACTATGGAACACAACCAAATAACTAATATGGGCCAAAAAAGATTCGGTGGCATTCTTGTAATTTAAGTGAAAAGTCACGGCCTCCACTAAAATGAGCAATAGTGTACTTTTAGTGAGTATTTTACCTGTTGTATTGAGCATTAGGAGGGTAACAATGAGTATCACAATCTCTGTTTCATATCTTCTAATTGTTTTTCTTTTTCGTATTTTTTCTTTTATAAAAACTTATTAAATTATATCTATAATTCACTCCTATTAATTTCAATATGTGAGTCTAATGTAATATGATATTTTTGAAATATGACATTTAAAAATGAGCATAACATCAATACCAAATGAGCATACATAACTTGCAAAGTGCACATTGATATGAAAATCATAAAATTTGTTAGTTGAACACCATGACATTTTAATTGAACATCAAACTTCCGCTATTGAGATGAAAATCGTGGTTTTTATTGAGTGAGCATTAATATGACATTTTGAAAATGAGCATAACATGAGTACCAATTGAACATACATAACTTATAAAATGAGCATTTGATATGAAGTCATAATATTTATAATTAAGTATCAAACCATTTTCATTGAGCATCAAACTGCATGTACTGAGTATTAAAAAACATACAATTGAGTTTCATGATTTGCACTCTCATATCTATAATCGACTCATATGTGAATCTAATGTAATGCAGAATATGATACTTTTGAAATATGCATTGATATAAAAATTTTAAATGAACATAAAAACAATATCAAATGAGCATACATAATTTACCATATGAGCAATGACATGAAAATCATAAATTTTGTTAGTTGAGTATTAAAAACATTTTCATTGAGCATCAAACTTTCTAAATTGAGTATTAGAATCGCAACTGGGTATGATTAATCAAATTGAAAGAGGTAGAATTATTTTGAATCAAATCTTCATTGAACTTTCAATATGTCAATCTAATGTAATATGACACTCTTGCAATGTGTATTGATATGATATTTTTAAAAATGAGCATAGCAATAGTATCCAATGAGCAAATACAACTTACAAAATGAGCATTGGTATGAAAATTGTAAGCTTTGTTAGTTGAAAATAAAGATATTTTCATTGAGTATCAACACATACTCTATCAAGTATTAGAATCACGTAAATATGTCATTGAGTATTATGATATATATGCTTCTGTATCTATAATCAATTCGACCAAATGTGAATCTAATTTAATATGATATTTTTGAAATATACGTTCATATAATATTTCAAAATGAGCATTATATTGGTACCAAATGAACATATATAACTTACATAATGAGTATCGTAACATTTAAAAACTCATTTATATATGTTCATTACTTTTATGCATTATACTCATTTAGATTTAAAAAGAAATTCAATTTTTCAATATAACACGTTGTCTTCTGGTCAGAAATACAAGTTGAAACCCCACACACTATTAAAATATAGCTAGAAATTGTCATAGTGGGGATTGAGAACTAAAAAACAAGAGCAGCAAACTCAAGTCTAAGGACATCGATCCAGCTGTAGAAGGCCACACCGCCACAACCTGATTCTTCTTCATCAAGGCATCAGCGAGCGAGCAGGCGAGCAGCAACATCCGTCCAGCGTCTCCTGCATCAACTCCCAGAATCCCAGCCATCGATCAGTTACCAGAAGACTCTCAATCCACCGATCTCTACCTCTAGACACCAAATCAGTTCTGCGAACTCTCCTAATTAATTGCAAAAATACCCTGTTGTACGGTGAGAACCGTACAACCGGGTGTAGGATATAATTTACCGATTTTGTGCGTGCGAATTTTCTTTGGTCATAAGCCGCCACTTCAAGTGGCGGTTCTTTAACTACGGTTATCCCAACAGTATTTTGGGAAATACTTTTAACTCAGCATTATTTTCGGAAATATTTATTTATTTAATACTCCCTCCGTCCCTTATAACTTTGCCAACTTTCCATTTTTGGATGTCCCAATAACTTTGCCACTTTCCCATTTAAGTAAAGAATTTGTGGTTCCAGTTAATTCTCTCTCCTCTGCACAAACCTCAACCACACAGTTTTTACTTTATTAATTCCCGTGCCGGTCAAACTTGGCAAAGTTATTAGGGACGGAGGGAGTAGTATTTTGGGAAAAACTCCAATAATACTCCGTAACTTTAAAACATGTGACGCCGTTTCTTTTTCCTTTTAGTAACACAGCCAAACGTCATCGTTGAAGTAAGCCTATTAAAATGATTGGTCAGCATTTTAAAAGTCGAACATAGCAACACCATGGTGTGGGCCCCTTATGCAAAATGAAGACGCGAGTATAAAAATGAAAATGACGAACGACAAAAAAACGAATGACAGCACGATCTAAACGAAGTTTTGTCTGGTCGTGAGAAGGGGTGATAAAGTCCCACACCGGTAAATTAAGAAACATTAAGTGTTATATTAAGTTTCGGGCTACCTCGAGTCTTGACAACTCCAAACCAAACTGAATTTACTCAAACTGAATCAAATCAAAACATAATATAGTTTTTATTTGATAGCCATTCATCTAAATAGTTTCAAATCGAATTGAACCAAAAACTCATACAACTGAACCTAAACCGATAAAACAGAATCGAAACTAACCAGCCCACCTGACTATATAATTTTTAACAAACTAGAGATCGAGATGGTATGGAGTGTAACTTTTTCCTCCTCAAGCTGATCAACTACTCATTCAAGTCATAACTTCGACTTAGGGCATGCTTGACAGTATTTGAAAAGATATTTTTGTAAACTTTTTAGTAATTCTTAACTTTTAGTGATTGCAAGTATCTTAATAGAAAACTAATGTAGTAGTTTGATTAAAAAATAGAATGTTTGATTTAGTTCTGCTACAAATAACAAGTTGTTGTGACTTATTTATGTCAAAAGCCACATACTTTTTTCAAAAGCTACCAAGTGTAGTTTATCTAAAAAGATCTTTTCTTTAAAAAAACTCGTAATTGTCGTTGTGTCAATCATACAACCAGATATTTTTATAGTCTTTTTAAATACTATATAAAATCTAAAAGGTATGAACTTACAATAATTTTAACGAGCACGCTACGTGCCTCTTTATTGAGCATGTAGCTCATTTCAGCCGGCTCATCAATTAAGAAAAGTACTCGGTATTAACTATTTCAGTTTAATTAAGAAGTACTAAGTTAAAATATAATTTGTGATTTCTATATGGTACACATTTTTAGCATTCAATTTTAAACAAATAAGATGAACTTAGAGAAAGATCTTTCTAAGTACATCAGTACATGTATAGATTTCTACATAATTTGTTTATTCAGGTTTTTATTCTTGAAATTAAATAATTAATATGTTTAATTCTCAATCTCATAAAACTTGGTCATATTGACTTTATTGATCAATGATGGTCAATTCAAGTTTGATCATTGATATTTTCTATACGAATCTATTTAAAACATGAAAATTATATGAAAATGTTATTTGTTAAAAATATTTTCATAAAAGTATAAATTATTAACTTCGCACAAATATAACAACCAATGTTTTAAAATGCACTAGGCGTTAATCGGGTGCCAGTTCAGCGGCTAGCGCTTGGGCGAGAACTAATCGGACACATGAGAATGATATTTGCATCAATATTATTGTGTTTAATTTATGTGTGACTATGTGTACACACACAATAACATGCATGAAAGACAACGTAACATTTAATTAATGGACTTCATTAATTAAAAAATATAAATGATAAAATTTAAACATATATATAATCCTCAGTATCGTATTAGTTGCAACATTAGAATTTATACACTATTCATGTACTCTACTTTGACTACATTTTATTTATTTATGTATGTGAATTATTATATTTTTGAAAAGTATTGTGGAATTTGGCTCATTACAAAGTTTCATAATCCGAATTTTCAAAATTGTTTTACTAATAGAAAATTAAATATAATGACGGCCAAAGTTACGTTGTGCGTTGACAAATGTGAAAAAGAGAATGTTGCAACTAAAAAAGAAAGGAGGGGATAGTTTTTACTATTTTCTATTTAAATAGCCTGTAAACCCCAATTTTAGGTTGGACGGATTTTAGAGACAAGCCTAGCTAGGAACAAATTTCTTCTTTTGTTATCAGCATTGGATCTTCAGAGTTCTAGGTTTGTTTGTGAGTTCTTTAATTTCTCTCTTTTAATTAGTGACAATTATTCTTACTTAAGTTACTTTCCTAATTTTGTTTTTTTTGCAGGACTTTGCTAATTTTGTTGTTAATTCAATAATGAATTTGACTAGATTTAATTAGGGATTGGAATTGACGAAGGGGCGTAATCATGATCTAGGGTTTTATTCTTGGTTGATTAAATGCATGATTATTATTTAATTTGTGCGTGAATAATTTGATGTTAACTTTTGTAACCTGGACCGGCCTCTAGGATTATTATTGTGCATAGAAAAATTTAAGAGAAATATAAATTATTGGGTTATTTTCACATACCTCCCCTGAGGTATGGATAATTAGCACTTTGAGGTAAGTTATTGATATATTATTGAAGTGCCCCCTATTCTCAATCTTATCACATCTCAAATAGATAAAAGGAAATAATTAAAAAGTATTTTGTATGAATTATGACTATATCAGCGAATGCAAAATTTCGTCTTCTGATACCTTTTTTCTGTTTTTTTTTTCGTGTTTTTTATTTCACTCCCCTTTTGATGTAATTATCTTAATTAATTCCTTTTTTAAAAGATATTTTTTCAGTCTACCTTCTTCTATATTTTCGTTTAACTTACACTTGTTTTTTTATATCTTTTTTCTTATTCTTTCCATTATTCTACCATTGATATATTTCCTCCCTTTTCTGAATGATAAAGTTAATAAAAAAAGAAAGATCTTAAACATGCAGAAGTATAAAAGAAAGTACACCAGAAACTAGTGTGAGAAAAATATCTTTTATGTAAAACAAATTAATCTTAAAAGTAACACTTAAAAGGGAAATAAAATATAATATGGGAAGAAGAAAAAAGAAAAAGAAAAAACTGTAGTGGGAATCCTGCCCTAAAAAAACTGTCCTTATAGCATGAAAATAGAATACATACATGGAAATAAAAATAAAAATTAGAAGGCGCAAAAGGATTCAAAAGCACCAATTCAAGAAATAAAAATAAAGAAATAACTTCTAAGGAGAATACTGAAAAAAGATGTATGAGAATAGTATGAGAACATCGATGAAAGTTGAGATTATTCATTTAATAGTTTTTAAAGGAAAAATATAAAATCTGAAATAACATATCATAAACTAGTTAGAGATTAAAGAAAGAAGGTGAGCAAAAGTGAAACTATTTTGATTTTACGAGCGATGACCAAAGAAATGTGATATAATTATTGTCAATTTGTCCAACAACAAATACTTTTTCCGTATTTTAAAGTTCGCTACACTTTCTCATTTAGAATGTATTTAAAATTTTGGTACACTTTCCTTTTGTGGTAAGTTTTTCATCTAAAATTACTCAATTATCTTTACTTTTTCTATTTTATCTTCTCTTTCATAATTTTCTACCTTATCTCTTTCTTTTTTTAAACTATTCATAACCTCTACTATTTCTTCCTTAAATATTATGTCAAAACCTAAAGTGATCTTTAAAATACGGAGGGAATACGATATTTTTATTAATGTAAAATACGAAGGAGTGTGCATTTAATGCAGTATACGCATTGAGATTTGATCAAGGCTATTCAATTATTTTCTTTAATCTATTTGAGATTGGGTAGAATCATAGGATAGTGAACTAGGGAGCACTTCAATAATATATGCATAATCCATCTCAAAGTGTCAAATGTTCATACCTCAAGGGAGCTATCTAAAAATAACCCATAAATTATTTTAGCACACTTTCATCCACACTTTGTCACTCGTTAAGAAATTAGCATGATCAAGAAGCCGTACGCTCGCTCGTTTTGGAAATGAACTAGAAGCCTATTGCATGTTATTGTGTGTGTACACACAGTCACACATAAATTAAACACAATAATACTTATCATATTTTGGAAAATATTGATAAAAATATCATTCATATGTGTCCGATTTGTTCTCGAAAGGCGCTAGCCGCTGGACAGGCACCCGATTAACGCCTAGTGCATTTTAGAACATTGGTTATTATATTTGTGCGAAGTTAATAACTTTTATACTTTTATGAAAATATTTTTAACAAATAACATTTTCATATAATTTTCATATATTAAATAGGTTCGTATTAAAAATATCAATGATCAAACTTGATCATCATTGATCAATAAAGTCAATATGACCAAGTTTTATGAAACAATAGAGTAGGGGTGTTTGGTAAACGGCATTTCAGCCGAAAAATGACGGTTTGACCACTTTTAGCGTTTTCGATAAACGGAAAAAGTTAGTTGGTAAATAGCTATTCGGCATCAACGTTTTGGACGAAAACGCTGAAATAAAAACGCTATTAACAGGAGAGTTTTGGGTTGACGTTTTGAAAAATGGAATTTCTACTAAGTTTATGGTCAATCAGCTAAATTACCAAACATTTTCTGACAACCCGCCAATTTGTTCCGATAGTCAAACCCGCTGATAGAAACCGCTATTGACAACCCGCTAACATAATCCGCTATCCGTAAACCGCTGAATGCCAAACACCCGTACGCCCAGTATAAGATTGAGAATTAAACATATTGATTATTTAATTTCAGAAATAAAAATTCGAATAAAAATTTTATGTAGAAATCATCATCTTCTATTATACAAAAGGAAGATGAAATTTGTACAGTGTTCCCGCCCAAAAAAATCCTAAATTCGGGTCGGGTCGGGTCTAATATGGGTGTGAGGGATATGTGCAAGATCTGACTGATCTGTGGTCCAACGATTCAGACTGCGTGGCTCGAGGAATGGTCTTGGAGAACGCACTTTAGACTTGATTTATTGCTTTTTCAAACTTGATTTATTGTGCAATACGGCGTAGCATTTATTGTTTTGTACTACCTGAACAGTATCAACGTCCTTATAATGAGCTGCTCACTGAAGTAGCGTAAGAACATCAAATAAACATTCAATGCATTGTACATTTGTACTACACAACATTAAATGATTTGTACTAAAAATCTTGGACTAAAGATTGTGGAGTATGGAGGAACCATTGGTTAAAAACCACTAATCCGAATTCATATCAAGGCTTATGCCACTATAAATACCCTCGATGTGTTAGCGGTTCAACACCACAACGAATACACACCAGCGTAACAAGTAGCCGAGTAGGTAATGCTTTCTTAAAAAACAATGCTTCAATGTAATTACCTCTGATGTTAGTTTTATTTGAATTTTAACATCCAATGTTTTTGACAGGGTACACCAATCCATACAATAGTGAAAAGGGCTACAACTTGGTATCGAAAAGTCTGAAGTTAAAGAAGATGAAGTGTACACTGTATACAGGTTATACTAACAACTATCAACGATCTGCCATGAGAAATCCAGGTAAAATATATTAAGACAAAAACCAACACTAAATCATTTTTCCTAAGATTTTTTTGTGGACTAATTTAAACAAATTAAATTATGCAGGGTGGCGCATACTGGATCTTGGGAGACATCACCATATAAAATACTCCGTATGAAAAATGTTTGAGGTATACAAAATGTGTACACATGTCTGTCCATCATAAAATTTTGTTTGTGAAGGACAGACATGTGTACACATTTTGTGTACACATTTTGTGTACCTCTAGCAAAACTCATAAAATATTTATATTTAACGTAAATAATCTTAGAAGTGAAGGTTTAATATTCCATGAACAAAATTTCTTTTAAATATATAAACAAAAATTAATAATCAATATTATATAAATAAACATATAAATGCTTGCTCAAAGTAAGTTTGTAGTGAAACTATTTCTTTTCAAATGTTAATATACATTCAATGTATTAGAGTCTAATATTGAAGAGTTAGCAAATCTAATTTCCAAATATCTGATTTATGGGATTCGGAATACAGTTTAAAAAACTGTTAGCTTCAGCTTTCTTAATAGAAAGTTCAGAGAATGTTGGACTTAGAAAGTAATCGCATATATTGGGTGCAAATTAGAGGAATAGCTTAGAAACTGTTTTAAAAGGCATGGTTCAACACTTTTCAGAAACTTTTATAAAATATAAATATATATAAACATAAATAAATATGTTTGCTCAATATTTATTTTAATGTTACAATTCATCCATTTCAAATGCTCATTACTTTATAAATGTGAGGTATATGAAACAAAAGAAATGGAGAATTCAAAACTGTATTTGTTCAAAATTTAGACTACCATGTTTGTATTTTAGCACACACATATTAAGTAGTCTACTTTCATATGTTCTTTTACAAAACAGTGAAGGAGTTCAAGTGAAAAGAAAACCAATACGAAAATAGTCAACTCAGGTTTATAAGTAGGCCTTTGTATTTAAAAAAACAAACCGTAGCAATTATATCTTAAAAAAGTTATACAATTCAATAGGAAAGATAAGTATATAACCAATAATATGACTAAATATTTGTACCGTTCATACTACAATCCGAATGGTATTTTAAAATAAAAACATATTGTAATACATGTATGACATTAAGGTCCTACTCATCTCAATATTTTAAAAGCCGTATTGAAATGTCATATTCCCAGTACAGTTTTGTTTTTTGTTTTTATTTTCAACAAAAAATGCATACGATGTTATTCATATGTAGTTATGTACACATTACAATCCAAATGCTATGGTGCATAAACCTGTTAAACATTATTTTATCTATAAAAAATTACACAATTAGTGGAGAATATAAATCGGTAACAGACGCTTCTTATTAAAAAATCATGTTCAACGCTATTCATCCGGATTAACACAGACAAGGATAAAAATTGAAGGACAGAGACGAAACTGACATACCCAAATCGCAGGGGTAGTAAACATAGTCTGAGACCATTGATTATCACTCAACCATCACAACCGCTACGATTGTCGGAGTAGGCAACATGAAACAAAATAAAAACATTGAATCGACGAAGTAAACATTGATACCATCAGATTAGGGGCTAATAACAGAGTTCAATGAACTCTTGAAGAAGGCTTCAAGGACTAATTTCGTGAGCAAATGGCCGAAAGCCTACAGAGTGAAATCGAAATCAAAAGTCATCGCCAAAACAAGTGTGGAGGAATGTACGGACAAATGAGGGAGGTTGGGCTATGCTAGGTTGGGGTAGTTGGGTAGGAATTAATATTGGATGTTGGGTTGGGTTATGGGCTGGCTAGGATATGGATGTATATGCCCTATTATTAGGTTTATATATGGGCTGACTGTGTTTTTTTAAGGTATGAGCGGACTGCTATTATTATAATAATAATTATTATTGTTATTATAATTATTATAATATTGTAATTATTATAATAGTGATAAATCAAAATAGTTTTGAGTAGGGATGGACTTGGTCTATGGGACCATGACAAGGCCAGTTCATGGGATTGGATTGGATTGGATCAGATCAAATCCGTTATTTCCAGTTCGAGTCGAACAATGGGACCGGCCACGTCCCCCACCGGCCCCGATGCGGTTAGTGTTTCTGAGGATAGGACTTTACATTAATTACCTTGGATAACTTTTTATAATATATTACTACGTACTTCTTATTCTCTTTTAATACATTTACTAATTTTATTTACCTACAAATTAATATGATATAATATGAATTTTATATAATTTTGTTCCGTGCATCGCACGGGTGAGAATCTAGTTCTACATAATTGCAGTTCTTTTGGGAGAAACATTTTCCCGCTCAAGCATCTTGCAATTTCATCCGTAGGATCGATTCAATTGGATCTACGGTTTCAGCTTTCTTTCTCTTCCGGTTTCTCATCTCTCCGAAAAAATCAGATCACTCCTGAGCTTCTCATCTCTCCGTCACAGAAACCAGCCGATCCATGGAGTCAGGGTCGAGAAATTGCATAGGAGAGGAAGACGACGCCTTCCCACCAGCCTGACCCGTGTCAACGCCGTTCCTGACCAGCCGCCGACGCCACCATACTCGCCAGTGGCCACCGCCCTTCCATCTATGTCAAGCCACTTCCGCTTCTCTTGGCCACCTTCATCACTCAGCGATTAGGTACTTCGTATTTCTATTAATTAATTAATTAACTTTATTGATTAGTAGAAGGAATCACATGAATTGGAAAAAAAATCACATGAAGATTTTCTCTGCCATGAGGCACTGTTTGTATTTTATTGATTTTTTTGATGGAGTATTTTATTGATTTATTAATTTATTTTATCAATTCCATATTCTCAATTGCATTATTCTCTGATTCAACCAACTGTGAAGTAGGTTTCCCAGTTGTATCAATTTTCTATTTCAATATCCTTTCTCAGTTTCCCTCTTCTCAATCTCAAGGTGAAGTAGGAGTGTAGTGTAACTCGTGTTGCTGAAATTATATACGTAGTACTTCACTCTTACGTTTTTAATCACTTTTTGGTATTTTCGTAAAAGGTTTTTATTTACAACCTGCTGAAAAATTGACTCCTATGTTTACTCTTCAATGTTGTTCTCATGTTCAGAGTGGTCAGAGTGGTCATTCTCTATTAATTTAGTTCAGAGTGGTCATTCTCTATTGATGTAAATTTATACCTCATTATGTTCTTTGCTTAATATTTAAATTTATACCTCATTATGTTCTTTGCTTAATATTTAGCTGCAAATGATATTTGGTTTCTCTTCAGTGATCACGACAAATTAAAAACATTCTATGTGTTTCATTCAAATTTGATCAAGTCATCAGATGGATTGCGAACTGGCTCATTGTCTTTAAGATTTTTTATCTCCCCTACTGGGTGCCTTTAGTATGGGGTCATGGCTCAATTACCATTAAATTGTCATCTACATTTTCAGTTCCACTTGGTTTTGGTCTGCTGGGAGTAGTTTGCATATGTAGAGACTCTTGGCCTTAAAGATGCACTGTTTCCACTTTGATTCCGGGGAATCAAGTGAAGGTTGATGATATCCATGCACAGTTGGTAGTGAGTTGGTACCGTGTGAAGATAGCTTGACAAACATAAGCATTGGGGGTCTACTTACTGAGATATCCTTGCTGGGTAAGATCATCAATCATGACACTAAATCCGAACTATGACTATGACTAAATATAATCACAACAGAGGAAGACGACGCCATGTTATCTTTGACTTTACATGAATTTTTCTTTTCAGTTTTGTGATTCCTTCCATCTTTAGATAACTCACTTATAATTAGAATACATAATTTGATTTTTATGATATCTGTTTAAAGCTATTACAATATTATCTTAAGTTTAATATCATGCTAATTTAAAGCTATAGGTATTGCTCCTTGGTTTATGTTTTTGTGATACTCCTTCACATGGTTCTTAAGATTAATTTGAGTGTTTACTCATTTCAATTCTTTTGGGTTTTGTTTCTTTGCTTTTTTTTTTAGATTATATGGAGCATCAGAGTTGAGAAGATCGGAAGCCCGCACATTCCTGGGACCGGTTCAATTTTAATTTAAGTCCAGATATTCCATATTAGATTCATTTTCAATTTACAGGATACAGACTTCTTCAATTTCACATGATTTTTTATTAATTAATTTTATCAATTCTATATTCTCGATTTCATTAATCTATGATTCCAATGATTACTCTTAAGTATTTAATTTCTTTTTGGCATTTATTGTAATATATTTTTTAATGGAATTTGTTGAATTGGTTAAGTCTGGATCCATTGAATTTTTTGAAAAAGTAATTGTGTTGATTGGATATGAAACACTAATGACGGCAATAGCTCTACTTGGCTTGCTTTTTATTCTTCTTTATTATCTGGTTTTGCTTATTTCAACTTTCTCAAATGTACATGACATGCCATATTTATGTTAGTGATTTTCTGTTAGAGTGGTAATGGAATGAATGACTTGGTTTTACATGACAACGTACATAGCTGCCAGGTCGTAATGGGTTGGTGTCATAGAAGACAAGAAGGCATAAAACTTTCTGCTCGGCCAACTTTAGCTTTAACCGTATGCATACACATCTACAATGAGATGTCAAAATCCCATTTTAATAGATATTTACTACTACCTCCGTCCCATATTTATCTTCATAGTTCGGTTTACGATGCTTGACTGACGATAAAACAACTCGATCCCTGTTCACACTCGGAATATTTTTAGTAAATAAAATTTACATATTCAGAAACTACATTAAAACCGCTACAAAGCCTGATCAAGAAAATTTAAGTTTGATAAAAATTTGATACATAAAGTAAAAGATTAAGAGTAATTTGAGTTGACCATGTGAATAGTAACTATGAAGATAATTTTGGGACGGAGGGAGTAATTTTAAGGAAATTTAGAAGTGCCCATCCAGACATAAAAGCTGTGGAGATTTATACCTATATAGTTAATATCAGTAAGTTGGATATGCCCATCATTGATTTTTTGAAAAAAATAATTGTGTTGGTTTTTTGAAAAAATATGCCCATCATTGAATTATTTGAAAAAATAATCGGGTTGATTGGATATGCAAGGATGAAAAATATGCTTTAATCAGGTTTAGAGCATCATGATTAAAATTCCAAAGGTTTGTAAATCATTTCACATGCAGCTGCGGAATATAGTTTACTGTTCATAGGAGTCTAGCAGATGTTTCTGGGATCATCTTTCATTTTTTTTCAGATATGCTGACTTTACTTTTGGTTCGCAAAACTCATTTTTACTTGCAATTAGAACTTGGTTTATTTAAAAACACTATTTTCACATTATGTTACTCTTTAAATTTCATCTTCAAGATCAATCTTTGCCTACTCTTTAAAAACTCAGTGGTGTTACAGGTATTGACTATTGAATATCTTTAAAATTGAGTATTATATAAGATCTCACATGGCTGTTCGAACATTAGTAAAAATTAAATAAAATAGTGAAAATGAATTTTTGTACCTGAATGGCTGAATCGATAAAGTCGTATGAAATGGAGGCCAAGAATAGGCAATGTTCAAATATGCATAGAGCTAATCAAACATAGTAGAGCTAACCAGGTTTAAAGCATCATGATTTAAATTCCAAAGGATTGTAGATCACTTCACAAGTTCACATGTCTTGGTTCTAGACAACATTTCTTTCATACAAATAATCTCAAAGTGTAATCTCATGGAAATTTTGCACTTAGCAACTCCACTTTTGATTTTGTGAATATATAGCGAATTTTGTTCAATTGGTAATGATATATTTACTTTTGAATAGGTGTTGGATGTACTCTGTGAACCAAACTGACTATAATTGTATTCAAAGTTTACATCATAGTCACTATACTATATCATACTAACTTGAAGTTTTCTTGATTGCAACTGGATCTTCATAAAGGTGCATTTGCTTCAAATTAATTTTTTTATTTAATTTTCAATTATATCTTCTTAATTGATGAAAAAAGTGTTTTTAATTTAAACCAAGTTCATCCTGCTTTTTTTTTTTACAACTCTTCGTACTCCAATATTCTTTTATCATAGAAATTGGCATTTTAATTGAAGGAAGGTTACTCTATGAGCACTAAAAAGTGAAAACTTATCATCTATTGATCTACGCAATTCATGTTACATCTATAAAGATTTTAAGTTGTGTTAATATAGCTAGGCATTTCATGCTCCTTCTCAAGATGATATCCTCTATTTATACATCTACTCTTTT
>CAMAPF010000784.1:0-24728 GCA_945859915.1 Cuscuta epithymum
AAGGGCATTTTGGTCTTTTCATATGGGGTTAGAGTGCAAAAACAAAGATTTTTAAAAACGGGGTGCAAAGTCCAATTTAGACAATAATATAGGGTGCAAACTCAAATTACCCCTTTTATCTTTTCTATTGTTTCATCTTCTCTTTTGTACTTTTCTAGTGTAGTTATTGTCGCGTTTGATACATCAAGCCCCATCATAATATACGAATTCTGCGCAACAATAACCCTTATAATTTAAAAAGGGCCTTTTGGCAAAAAAAAAATAATACGAAAAGAGAAGTATAACAAATGTAGGAACACTCATATAAAAATTCAAGAAAGAGACGAGTATGAGTTTATACCCTTTAAACTAAACAACTACAACTGAATGATCATGACCAAACGCTCCAGACTTCAGTGAGCAATTTTCATTCAGTGACCATTGTCAGACATTGATTATTGTCGACAGCGGCCGCCGCCGGTCAATGATCACAATCGGCTTGTGATCACCGTCAGCTAGTGGCCACTGAAGATGGACCCCTTTGTCTCTTTGGTGCCATTTGTGTTTATTTTTGAGGAGTTTTTGGACATGGGAGATGAATTTCAGATTTGGGGTGGATGGGGTTAGGGTTTGGTGATTTGGGGGGTTCGGGGTGGAATTTGTGGGTGTAAGATGGAAGAATATGTTGAGAAGTTGAAGGAAATAGGTTTAATTTGTGGATTTGGTAATGAAGGAATGAGAAAGATTTGGAGGTTGGAAGGTTTTGGCTATGGAGGATTTGAGAGAGGTGTTCGAATTTTAGGGTGTGAAATGGGGAAGTCTGTGAAATACGTATACCAGGTCGAATATAATGTTTTACACTTTTACCAGGTCGGGTTTTTCATTTTTTGGCTGGCAGAGAGTTTTTAAATGTATACCCGGTCAGGTATATTAATATACCCGATCGGGTATATGTTCATTTTTCAAATTTTTTTTTTAAATTTTCGGGTTGGGTAGGTGTGTACACCCAGTCGAATGTTGCATTCCATAAGCTTGGGTTCAGTTTTGCATTCATACCCGGGTGGGTAGGGTAGTCTACCCGGGCGGGTAGGGTAGTCTACCCGGACAGGTAGGGTAGTCTACCCGGACGGAGTTTTTCTAAAGCGGCTGGCACTGACTTTTTTGAGTTTATACCCGGTCGGGTATAATAAGATATCCAATCAGGTATATACTCTTTTTCAGAATTTTCTCCTTATCCATTCGGATGTTGCCCTTGGGTATCATTTTTTTTCTTCTACCCGACCGGGTGTATTGGGATACCCGGCCGAGGTTTTTCTCAAGCCTTCTAAAAATTTATTTTTCATCATTTTTAAAAAGGTTCTCTCTCACACACACTCAAATGAATAAAATGATAAAATAGATAAGTACCTTGCATGGACTGCCTCCCAAGAAACACCTCATTTAACGTCACGACATGAGGCCAGCATCATGCTTTACTCTTCATGGATTGGATCAATAAGATCCATGCTTTCGATGTTGTCCATTTTGAAACCTTCAAGGAATGGTTTCAGCTGTTGTCCGTTAACTTTGAAGATTTATCGATGTCAAGGCTTTTGATATAGACGGCTCTGTGGGGGTACACTTAGATCACCTCGACTGGACATTCCCACCTTGATTGGAGTTTCCCAAGAAATAAACGAAGGCGTGACCGAAAAAGAAGGACTTTGTCTCCAATTTTGAAGTCCTTTCTTATTATCATTTTGTCATGTCTTACCTTCGTTTTCTCCTTGTATATAGTTGCGTTCTCATATGATTCGAGACGGAGCTCTTCTAGCTCTTATAGTTGTAGCTTACTTTGTTCTCCCGCTTTAGTCCGTGTTGAGATTAATTGTTTTCACCGCCCAATAGGACTTGTGTTCGAGTTCGACCGAAAGATGACAGGTCATCCCAAACAATAGTCTATAAAGGGAATTCCAATGTGAGTTTTAAAAGCTGTTCTATATGCCCACAAGGCATCATCCATGCTTAAACTTCGATCTTCCTGGTAGAGTTCACCATGTTTTGGAGTATTGACTTTAACTCTCTATTTGACACTTCAGCTTGTCTATTTGTTTGTGGGTGGTTAGCGGTGGAGAGTTTATGAGTGACGTCATACTTCTTTTGCAAAAGCTCACAGTTTTGTCGTAAAAGTGAGTGTCACAGTTGCTTATCAAAATGCGGGGGACTCCAAATCTAGAAAAGATGTGAGATTTAAGGAAGTCCGCCACAACTTTGACATCATCTGTTTTTGTGGGATTTGCTTCCACCCATTTGATACCTATACATAGTCCGCCGTCAAGAGTATGTATAGATTACCATGGGAATTTGGAAATAGTCCCGTGAAATCTATACCTCAAACATCAAATATTTTACAATAGAGCATTGGTTCTTGCAGCATTTCATGTTTTCGAGAGATGTTTCCCATTCGTTGACAATTGTCACATGGTAGAAAAAAGATATGGGCATTCCGAAATAAGCTTGGCCACCAAAAATGCATTCAAATTCCTTCATTGATGGACGCTTGCCGCCAAAGTGGCCTCACAAGCATGTGAGTGGCAAAATGCAAGGATTGAAGTTTATCTCTTTTTCAGGGATGCGCCTTCAGGTGAATTGATCTTTGCAATGTGTCCATATATAAAGCTCATCCCACACATTTGGTGACGTGTTGGAGTTTATCCCATTGGAATTTCGAGAAGCTTGGAGGAAACCTGTTTAAGACAAGAAAGTTAATAATGTGAGCATACGAGGGCGAATATCCCTGAGAAAAGAGTCTCATTGGGAAATTCGCCTCGAATATCTTCCTTGGCATTTTGATTTCCTTCATCCAGATCTAGGCGGCTTAAGTGGCCGGCCACCAAGTTTTCAACTCCCTTCTTATCTTTTATTTCAACATCAAACTCGCTTAGAAGTAATATGCATCATATCAACCTTGGTTTGGCCTCTTTTTTTGTCATCAAGAATCTAAGAGTTGCATGGTCAGTGTATATGATGAATTTGGTTCCAAGTAGATATGATCTTAATTTCTCAAGTGCATAGACAACAACTAGCATTTTATTCTAGGTGGTGGAGTAGTTGCGTTAGGCATCGTTGATAGTTGTTGATGCATAGTAGATGACATGAGATGTATGCCCCATCTTTTGGCCTAAAACGGCCCATATCCGCAATCACTTGCATCACACATGATCTCAAAGGGAAGAGTCTATTCAGGTGCTTGAATGATTGAGGCGCTCACAAGCTTTTCCTTCAAAGTGTGGAATCCTCTAGAACCATGTGGAGATGTGTGGAAGTCTCTAGAACACTCAGAAGAAGTGTGGAGTTCTCTAGATCCTTCTAAAAGATTGGAGAAACTTATGGATACTTCTTGGAAGACTTTAGGTAGAAGTGTAGTGGTATATAGAGAGTTCTAGAGAACCTTGAGGAGATTAGTATAAATAGGGGTGACACACCTCAATCATATGAGTGAGAGCTTCCTTGAGTGATGAGAGAGAGAGAGCTTTAAACAGGGCTCTTGAGTGAGCGAAAGCCTCCTTGAGAGAGGAGGGTGATAGTGGAGTAGTCCCATATATATAAAGAGTGAAGTGAGCTACTCGTTTACTTGTAAAATATCTCTTGTACATTCAATTATATAATACAAAATGATATTGTCAGCTTGAGCCTTTGAATTATCAGTGTGTGGGTGAGTGTACAAGAGTCCTTTGAGCTCGTGATCATGAAAGAAGTCGGAGTTCGTGTTTTTCCAACAACTAATTCAATAATTGTGTGTAAAACACTAAAAATTATTACTCCTTCATCTCGATAAGATTATCTCATTTTTCCTCTTCGGTCCATTCCATTAAAATTATCTCATATTAAATTTGATAAAATTTGATACTAATAATCGCACAACATCCACATATTTGAATAATAATGGCAGGACTACAAAAGTAAAAGCAAGAAGGAAAAGCAGGGTCGTCTTTTAGGAGGTACAATAGGTGCTTGACACCGGGGGGCACTCTTATAGGGGTCCCAAAAAATTAATACTCCCTTGGTCTTGTAGAAAGGTTCTCGTGAGTAAATGACATGATTTTTTTAAAAAATGATTAAATAAAGTAATTTTGGTAAACAAGAGAGGAAAGAGAAAATTTAGAAAAGGTAAACATGCCGATGGATAGTGTACCCGGGGGGTAGCTTATTCGAGGGGTTATTGCGGGGAATAACCTAGAGAGAAGTCAGAGCAAACAAGTAAGAGAGTGAGAGAGTCAGATGTATTAATGAAATCTGATCTGGGATCCTTTACAAGAGGAATAAAGGCTGCTATTTATAGCAGTCATAAATGTGATGAGAGCATATCTGACCAGTTCTTCTTGTCCTTCAACTTATGCCGAGGGGGCACGCCAATAGTGAAGGTTTTGCGAACCTGCAACAGCTGCCGGAATTCAGACTGTTTTCCGATGTGCCTTCTTCCCACAAAGGGTGGAAGGAAAAGTTTTGTTATATCCGGATGGCGGACAACCCCTTTTCGGGGCCTCTTCGTGATCACTTCCGAAGGCACCCGAAGGTTGGGACATCAGCCCTCGCGAAAAACGGGAAGAAGCTCACTGCCAAGCCCGAGGGCTCTGACAAGTTGACGACCATTAAAGATGCTACTCTCCCGGCTGAGCTCTATTTATTGGGCTTCCGGCGATTCCGGCTGATGGGGGAGATAAATGAGAAGTATCCCCTGATAGACCAGGTGTACCAAAGCGCTGGAGGTGTTTTACCGAGGACTCTTTGTTTTTGTACTTTAGATTTTTATTGCTCCTTGTTTTGCATTTGTAATCTAATAGTCGTACTTTTTCCTTTCTTCCGCAGGCCCGGACATGAATGCCAAGAATTTTGCTAAATTGAAGAAGCAACTGGCCAAGGAGCCAAAAAAAAAAGAAGGAGGGGTCTTCCCAGTAGAGACCCGTCGATGATTTTTTCCCGAAAGAAGATGCTGCTCACGTCCTGGGGGAGGAGGGGCCCCCGAGGAACGTAGATGCTGCCGCCGGCGCTGAGGCAGCAAAAAGAAAGGCTTCGGGGAAAGGCGTCGTGCCCACCGGCAATTAGAAACTAGGTGTTTTACCCACACATAAAATAACTACACATATTAAGTGTGGGTATTTAGCCACACATAAATTAATAATGTGTGGGTAATTAATTACGTTTGACCGGCTCAATGAATTACACTAATCATGTGCGGGAGAATAGTTTTCATGACAAAAACAAATAGAGGGAAAGTTTCCCTCAAATTTTTCATCATAGCGGGAAACAATTTTTGCTCGGGAGGTTGGCGTGAATTTTTAATGTATGAAATTACCTACACATAATTAACATTAACATGTGTTTAAAAAGTGTGGCTAAATAGAGAATAATTTATTAATTATATTATAAAAAAGGAAAAAAAGAAAGACACCCACGTCAGATTCACTTATCTCGCCTAACCTCGTAACCCTACTCATCTCCTCACTCACTTTCTTCTTACGGATCTGAGCCCTTCTTCGTTATTCTACCATAAGTGCCGATCGTGGGAACAAAGTGCGACCAAACTCCTTCGGCGTCATGTTCAAAGATGCAAAGCACATACAACAACAACAACATAGCTCCCTCTTCCGACGCAGAGCAGATGCGAAACAGGTATGGCGAAATCTGAGCAAGTTTGGTTTTAACATCGATACCCTCTTCTTTTTTATTCTATAATCAGAGCAGATGCAGCGAGAGCATCGATTCCCCTTTCTATATACTGTGTGCATTTTATTGTTGCTTGACTTCTTCTTATACGAACTTTGCCTTCCACCTTGGAATTCCATAGATTATGGTAAGGTTTTTTCTTTGTGAATTCCATGTGTGAAAAAATGAAACGAACAATTTTTTTCACACTACCAAAATAAAAAGGACCTCACAATTAAGGAATCTAGTTACCTTCGACATTGAAGCAGATTACATACCTAGGTTTGATTTGTATGATAGGAATAAATAGCTAGTTGCACATTTACATTAGAACGGGTTCAATCATAGACTCGTATAAGTTATTTTGCTTCTACCTGCAGCTGTGCTTTCAAGGAGCTTGGAAAGAGCTTGAGTTTAATATTGTTAAAATAATTTCTAGCTTTTTTCATTTTCTTGACTATTGCCATTGGGTGGATGAGAAGAATGATTTAGATAAATCTGGACTTATAAATCCTTTAGCTTTCTTCTTTTGCTCACTGTCACCAAAGAGATGCTTTTAGGAGCATTATCTTGTTTAAGACATCAAACTAAAAGATAAATGTTCATTTGTGGTTCTTGAGTGGGATAATTGTAGAGTATATGACAATGTTGTTAAGGTACCTTTTTATGCCACTTTGGAACATATATACGCTCATTGGTCTTTGCTTTCACTATAGCATAAACCTTTTTACCGTTGTCCAGGTATTGGATCTAACGGCTGGAAAACATTTACATGATTTCAAGCTTCAATGTCATAATGCATATTCGATTAATAGATTTCCACCCTCTTGAGTTTGTTCTGGCAGCAGGTGTGCATAAAATTGCTTTATGGGTCTACGTCTTTATGTTAGAGCCACGTGTAGCCAGCAGAATAATAATAATAATAGCTATTTTGATAAAGTATATGTAAGGAGAAGTAAGAAGTAGCAGGAAGGGGAGTTGGGGTTTACGGAGGGAGTTCTATAAATAGATAGCTGCTATTGTAATAAGACAGGCTGATTTTAGTTCATTTGGGCTGGGACTTGGAGAGTGGCCCTCTTTAAACTGCCAGACTCTTTCTCTCTCTTGTTTGTGAATAAACGACCCCCCTTACTACTGTTCATCATCGTTCTACCGTATCTTATAGTTCAAATTACTTTGTTACGTTTAGATCCTTAACACTTTACATTTACAGTGAAGTACAATTACTCTATTTTCTCTTTAAAATTTTTGGATCTTTTACTTTTCCCATCATACTGTCCTCTCTTCAGTTGATTGACACTTGAACATCAGTGGTGAAGGTAGTGCAATTGACAATTGCAAGAACTAAATGCCAATTCAAAATGTCGTGCAGTGCAAACCAATCTTCTCATTTATAAATATCTGGCTTCAGAGGATATGTTCAAACATAAAGATGTACATTTTACTTCCTTAATGTGCATTTTGTCTCTTTTATGCTTACAAACTAGTGCTCTACTTTTATCCAGGCTCAGCAGATCAAATTTTTAAGTTTTGGGATTTGGAAACTTTTAGAATGGTTGGATTTGTTAAGTTTGAGGTATGTCAGCCCTGGTTTGAAACTTTAGCCACTGGTTTGAATATTTACTGTCTATACTGGTTTCAATATTGACTATCTATCATTATTGATTTTCCTTCTCAAGGATGTTCATGAGCAGGAGTACATCATGATTAAAACTATAGATAGTAATAGTTATATATTAACAATAGTTGATGAACTACATAACCAACTCACAAATGGAAGTGACAATGGATCCATAAAAAGTAAGAATTCTATCTTTCACCTCAAATGAACTGCAAATTAGACTAACGAAGAAACTAGTTTCACTGTTTTCCTTGTTTTTCACAACGCCGGTATGGCTTGTACCTGAGATCCTTTGTATCTTTTTTGGTCTCTTTTTCTCCATGAAAGGTTCTTGCTTACCGGATTCCTTGAGTTCCTTGTATTTCTCATGAATTTTGAGCTTTTGTATTTCAGATTATTTAAGATTGTATGATTGCTTCCCTTGTTTGGCAGCTTCTCTGTTTTTTCGTGTGTTTTTCTCAGTATTCTCTGTCAAAGCAGATTTCAATTGCTAATTAGTAATCTAAGCTATGACCTTGAGGTCATTAGTTTTTATCATTTGACTTTGAGCTTTTGTATTTCATATTTTTTAAGATAGAATGACTTTGAATAGAATAAGTCAAACTAAAATTAACTTTTTTACTCTCTTTATCATACCTTTTTCTTACCATGAGCTGGTAGCCTGGTAGTAACACATCTTAGTTGCATGGTAAGTCTGGGCTTTTCTTATCTCAAACTTGAACTTGCTAAATGAGTAAACCAAAAAGTACTTACATCAATTCTGTTATTTTTAATATTGAAAATTTGTTTCTAATGTAATTAAATTATAGCTCAATCCATAAGAGACACACAAGTTCCAACAAGAGGTGGATACGGCTGAGAAATTGGACACAGTGGACGTAACGGACGAAGTAGGATTTCTATTGATAGCCAGTCTAGAACCGAGGAGCTTCAAACAGGTTATTAAAATTAACAACATTCAGATATATGTTTACATTTATGCTCTTTTGTTCATATGGTTGAAATTATGTTAACGTCGCTTAATCGGTAACTGAAATTTCAATGGCAGACACATGGAATGTAGCAATGACAAGCAGCCCTGCATTATCTAAGAAATAATTGCTCGCGGTAAGAATATATTGCTACGCTCCTGCAGTGTTTTCATTTTAATGCCCTATTGGTTGGTTGTTCCAACTAAAATAATTAATAGCTAATGCAATAAAGTTTATTGAACTAGGTTCCCAATCTTTCAAAACTGTTCTTGAAACACATTGTCACTATTAGTAAGCAAGATATTGCTCTTGATATTAGGTCACCTTAGCTAATTGGACATGGAGATTGCACAAGTGAAATATTATACAAAGTGTTGCTCTGTACGTACTGCTTGATATGTAGAGCTGTCTTGTTAGCTCTACATACTTCTTAATTAGTTTCTCAATCATTTTCCTGTGTTACTTCTAATTTGTTGCTGAAATCTAGCTAGCTTTACTGCCAAGAACATTGGGAGGTTTATCTTTCCCTTTCATGGTTTTATGCTTTATTGGTTAGCCATTAGTGGTTAACCAAAATTTATACCTCAAATCTTTATATTTTATTTAAAAAAATATCTAGCATTTTGGAGGAGAATTGTTTGTAACAACGTACCACTAACAAAAAACTGCTTCTATCAATGCTTTATTTTAGTATTTCAAATATAACAGTGTATTTACTCTAGCGAAACTTTGAACCTACCTTAGTGTATAAGAGTGTACCTCTCAATAGCTCATTCTCTAAGAGACACCGAAGGTTCAAAAAGAGGTAGACGTAATACGAATTTGATTGCACATGAGTCTGCAGGAGAAGAGATTGAAGCAGGTTAGAAATATAATATGGAGTAACTATTAATTATCTTACTCTCTGTCTTCCATATTAATATGTATTCCATATTATATGTATATGTGTGTGTATGCTCCACCAGTCTTTTGCACAAGTTTAAATAAACAAGTTTTGCTTTCCATTTTTTAACTTTAAACTATAGGCAGTTGGAGAGTTTGAACACTTCTTTCAAATAGGTCACCACGCCATTAACTCATTTTTTTTCAATTTGCAGTGTAATGCAGTTGTGGTACGACTTTAGATTGTAATTTTGTAATTTAAATTCTAATGTAATATAATTTATAGATCAAACTCAAATCGACACTCAAGTTTCATTTGCTAATGATGAATTTGCAGAACAAGACTCAAATGTGCGTGAGATAACTTGCAGTAAGGGTTCTTGGAAAGCAATGAGAAGTGCCAAGTCAAAATGGACCCTGGCTCATGCTCTATTGACCGAGGCCAACATGTTGATGGCTATGAGGACTCTACTTCTTATGTGATTGATGATGGCTATTACATTCTTGTCTCATAAATGATTCATCAGATTATTGTTCGGGACCTCTTAATCGTGGCTCATCATTTGCCGGTCAAGGTCAACATGTTGACGGCTATGATGACTCTACTTTTGAATATGATGATATTACGTAGAAGTTACATTTATATTAGACTTAATAAACATTCTTAATATTGCAGTAGTTATGGTTTAAGATTGGTTGACTGTGTTTGGATCTGTTGGAATTGAATATTTTAGTTTCAACGATGTGATGTTTATCATTATTTTCTATTATACATTCCAATGTTGAGTTTAATTACCATACGTGTGTTATTTAATAAGTACATTAATATAATAAATAAATAAATAAATAAATAAATAAATAAATAAATATAAATACAATATTTAATGAAAGATAAATTTACATTTATACGTTTATCTTTTCCCACACATACAAATTACTTTTACCCACACATGTTGTATGTCCATGTGGCAGTGTTCAAGACATAGCAAATATGACACGTATGACACGTCAGCGTACACACCGCATTCGGATTTCCACGTCACATGCCACGTCAGCAGCCACATGGAAATCCACGTCAGCAGCCACGTCACAATATCACCACTCGGATGACCAATAGTAACACAATCAATAATGTTTTACCTACACATACATGTGTAGATATAAATACTACAATTACCCACACATAATTTATGTGTTGGCAATAACTTTTACCAACAGACTTTTACCCACACATCGTAACACTTAATATATGTGTGGGTAAAGACTATTGCCCACACATACCTATGGTTTTACCTACACATGCATGTATGGGTAAAACACCTAATTTCTTGTAGTGAATTGGAATAATCCCAACTATGGGCCGTCTGCTTCTAATAATCCCTACTACGTACTACCTCTGTCCCAAAAAACTTTTCCATTTTGTAAAATTTGAACCTTGGTTTTGATTAGTATAATATTATGGAAGTTATAAATTTTATACTTTTATGAAAGTACTTTCAACAAAGAACATATTCATATAATTTTTATATTATAAATAATTTTCAATAAAAAGATATAGTTGGTCAAAGTTTTGGAAATGGATTTTTTTTGGGACGGAGGTAGTATTATTTTTGTTTAATCCGTACTAATGGGGGTGTCTTCCGTAATTAGTCCTTGACCGGTTGTTATAGTTTAGAGCCGGTTATAATACACTCACGTGATACGCACATGTCTATTTAATTCACCTACCTCCCATTTCTAATATATGTATCTTGCTCTCCGGTGCGCAGGACATCTATCTTCTTCGCTAGGTACAAACCAAATTATAGATTTTTCCAAAGGAGTTGCTAAATCAATGAGTTCAACATCTTGATCATCATGTCGGGGAGGGAGAGGTGAAACTGAGATTGATTGTTTAGTTGAATGCCACCACAAGGTGATTTCAAAACCTAGGACAGCAAAATCGGGGGCAAACCATCTGTAGGTGGTGGTGATGAGGAGCCACAAGAGAAGCGTGCTAATGAACAACGAAAAAATCGGAAAAGGTCGAAGAAGACCGTTTAGGCAGGTTCTTCTAAGGCCGTTTCGCAGGGTATTGAACAATCCCAACCTGTTCAGGACGTCCCACCTCAGACCGTTCAGGACGTTCAGCCCGTCCATCAAGTCGCCTCTAAACAGCCTAACATGGCTGACATGCTCATGGACAACCTCTTCAGTCCTGAGCAGTTACAGGAGTTCCCCGACATTTTAGCTCTGCTCCGGGTTCCAGTGCAGAGGCCCATCAGGGTGACCTGGTGGGGCGGATCAAGCGGATTTCTTTGGAAGATCCTGCTCATGAAATTCTGGAGCGCAGTGGAGCAACGGCGTCCCGTATTTGGTCCACTGCGGCTTTCTTCAATGGCCTCCCGCTCCCTCAGCTTCCAGTTGAGCGTACGGAGGAATGCCTTACCCTGACTGCCTTCAAGGTATTTTCCTTTCCTGTGCTTTCCATTTGTGTAATGTTTCTTAAATTGTGTGCTAAGTTTCTGACTATTCTTCAACGCTCCAGATGGGGCTGTACAGCCTGCAAGTGCGAGAGGCCCGACTGGCTAAGGAACGTGAGCTGATAGTGGCCCAAGAGAACGCCGAACAGGCCGTCTCTAAGGCTGTGTAGGCGGTCGAGTCTGAACGCCTCTCTTTTGCTGAGGAGCAGAAGAAGCTCGAGGCCGGGCTGGGGGAGCTCCGTGTTCAGGTGGCTACCCTCCAGGCGAAGATCGCGGCTGCCGAGGCCGCTCAGTTCAAATTCAAAGAGGCACCTTCGCAAATTCAGGGTGGTCCCCCCCGAAGTGAGCGTGGATCTTTCCTCTGTCCAGGAAGACTTCAAGGCTTCTGAGGAGTTTGCTGCTCTAAAGGAGGAGTATGCCCTCGAGCAACTCCCCGCTGTCTTCGGGCGGCATCTGGGGCAACTGAGCGGGGAGGCCCGCCAGAAGGAGGGGGTCTGGATGCTCGACCGGGATCCTGTGACCAAGGAGTGGGCCGAAAACCTTGCCCGGGAGGTTTATGGCGCCAGGTGCCAACGTATGCTGCAGCCCATCCTTCCTCTCCTTAAGAAGCTCTTAGGCCGAGCAGTGCAGCCATCCGATTTCCCTCACCTGGCTGCCAATCATCTAAATGCTTTAAAGGCCCAGTTGGGTAAGTGTAGGTGGGCTTTGTGGATGGAGTCTGATCAGGATGTTGATGAGGAGGCTAAAGATGATGATGAGGGTGATGATGAGGATGACGACGAAGATGGCCCCGAACAATAGAATAGATTTAGTCCTTTATCTGTACTCCCCTTTTCTGCCTTCATTCAAAGCTTTGTAATTTCCGGCAGTAGAACCGATGAATACAAGTGGAATTTTTTCCTATCAAATTTTTTGCCTATCAATTTGACTTGTAGTTCTTTTCTTATTGTTTCGCCTGTGGACTTAGTCATTTTCGTGATCTTTATCTGCTCGACCGATGTATCCTGTCCTAAGATAATTTTTGGTTCGCCTGTTCGGGATCCGGATCCTGACCACCCTTACTGCTTCTGTGGAAACTAGACCTAGGCCCAATGTTTTGGACTTAGCCAATTCTCATGATCCTTACCATCTTGGTCGGGGGATTTGCCAATTTGAATAGCCATTGTAGGTCATCCGGCCTGTTCGGGATTCCGATCTTAGCATTTCACAATTGCTGTGGTAGAGGGCGGGTCTAAGCCCAATATTTAGGACTTAGTCGTTTCCCTGATTTTTCACTTCGTTCGGGAGTGTATCCCCTACCTCTACCCTGGTGCCTGTTCGGCCTTCGGGCATGATAGATGTCTTGAGACAGGTATTTTGGGAACTAGCAGTCACTACGCATGGATACAGAGTGCGTACGTTCTCCTAGCAATCTCGATCGTATGGAATATCCTTGTAATGCCGATCAGGTATCTCTATCCTTGGTGGTGGTCGATCTACAGCTCATGTATTTATTTTGAATAACTTTGGGGTTTATTTCCCGTTCGATGCCTTTGACCGTTTCATTTCTTGCTTGCTACCGATCTTTGGTTTGGATGACCGTTCGGGTATCTCTGCTGCTGGTGACGCTTTATTGCTCTCAACCGTTTTGTGCCACGTGTCAGCCATTTATTTGGGCTCTTGGCGGCATTTTTCCTTTATAAGGACGCACCTGCTTCCTTCTAAATTTTCTGCTGCTTCCTTCTAAATTTTCTGCTGCTTCTTTAGCTTTCTATCTCTTTCAAGCTTTCTTTCTCTATAATCTTGTTTTCCCCTTATTTTTATGTCTGATTTCCTTAGCTCTTCTGATCCAGAGGAAATGGAACTCAAGTTAATTCGCCGCCCCAGGGGAAAAGTCCATCCTAACAATCAAGATGGCCCTTCTGCCCGATCATCGGGTTCCAATGATTCTTCTCCTTCCCCTCGAACCGAACAGCCCCTTCCAGGTGATGGTTGCACATCTGGTGATGACTTGGCCATTTATGAGAGGGGGATGCCCCAACGACCCCTTGTTACAGCCTGAATTTTCACTGTATTAGGAAGCAACGTCAACGCCTCCCTGCGGATGCCGAACAGTCGCTCCGCCAGTTGTTGCCCTCTCCCCATCAGTTCTATGCGGGTTTTATTAAGCATCCCATGAGGCACTGTTCGGGATGTTTGTTAGTGCACCTGGATGCTTTGGTGGTCGGCATTCGGTTTCCCTTGCACCCGTTCGTCGTGGTCTTCTTACGCCCGGTTTCGGTGTTGCCGACACAGTTCATGCCTAGCACTTACAGGATTCTGAACGGCTTCATTGTTCGATGCAATGATCTGGGGATTGCCCCGAACATTGACCTCTTGCTATACTGCTACAGTTACCAGCCGTATTGGACCACTGGTATCTGCGGCTGGTTGCCCGCATTGACCGGGCTCTATTTACTGACAACCCCACTCCCCCTGAGAAATGGGAGGAGCGCTTCTTGTTCGTCCACGTGGGCGAGCCGCTTCCGTTCCCCGATCGGTGGAACACATATCCCGTTTGGGACACCACTCCTGTTCTGGATGTCGTTATACTATGTTAGTATGATCAACTCCGTCTGGAGGGTTCCAAGAACCTTCGATCTTACCTCACCACCTCCAAACTTCTGGCCGTCGGCATTGGTAAATTTTATTCCGTTTTCGGCCGTTCGGCATGATTGTTTTCCTTTTGCTGATTTCCCTTTATCATTTTTCGCAGGTGTAATTCCTCTCGTTTCTACGAAGCGTCCAGCTCCCACCCCTTCCTCGACCATTCCTGTGGATAAAGGGAAGGGGAAGGTAACTATTGCTTCCGGAAAGCTGGTCCAGCATTCAGGACCCTCTGCCGCTCAAGCTTCCGATCAGGCCCGGAAACGCCCAAGGATTGAGAGTGGAGGCTAAGTGGTACCGATCAACCATGTGATTGATCTGACCATTCCTGATCCAGATCCCAAAACCCTGCTTCCTCTTTTCTCAAGAAGGATGATTCTGCTCTTGGGAAGAAGGATGATTCCTCTCTTGCCAACTTTCTGATCAATGATCGGCTGGTTGTGGAGTTTTCCGCCATGGGCCCTCGTGCCGAGGGCCGGACGCTGTACGGGCAAACTGCATCCTCCCTTTGGTGCAGCACTTCCCTGAAGGCTGGTGAGAATTTCACCAACCTAGTACACTGGTCTGATCTAGTCGAAGCAGGCCACTTGGAGAGTATCAAGGTATGTACCTTATTAGTTTTTCCTGGTATTAGCCTTTCTTGGACTGTTGTTAATATATTTTCCCCTATTTCCAGGCCATTACTTATTATCACCGGGCTTTTCTGGCAGCCGAGCGGGAGATGATGCTCCTTGCTCGCGAACGGGATGAGAGTCAGACTCTTCTTGCTGCTGCTCGCAAGATGGCCGCTGATCTTCAGGATCGAGCCGCTAAAGGTGACAAGGCGATGACCGAACTGGCCGAAATGGAGAAGCAGATCCATCGGCGCGATCGGGAAATCCGTGCTCTTTGTGGCAAGGTGAAGGCTGCTGAAGCTACTGGCCTTAAAATCAAGAAGGCCAAGGGTGAAAATTCCCCTGCCCCCTATACGGCTGGTGTTTCTCATATCACCAAACAAGCGGTGATAGAGTTTCAAAGGGGGAAAGGGCTGAACATCGCGCTGGAAAACACTGCTCGGGAGTTCCTTGGGAAGCATCTTGGGGATTTTCTGGAAAAGTGCAAGGATCCTCTGACCGACGGCCTCAAGCTCCTGGACGAAACGCCTGCCGGAATAGCCTTTGTCAATGCCTTGACCAAGGACACGCTTGTTAAGTGCCAGGACATGCTGGTCGATCGAAACCTCGAGGTGATTATGGAGCACTTCCCCGAGCCGTTTGATCCTGAAGAGGAAGACTTCGGCGTGCTGTTCTGCCGTGCTTACAAGGGGGTGATGGAGAAAAGATAGAAGGCCAAGGATTCTTCCGAGCCATCAAATTCGAAGCCTGCTTCTTCCCCGAACAAGGATCCCCCCGTAGTGTAGATAGCCTTTATTCTTGTACTTTATTCTTTTATTCTTTTGTATTTCCCGGCCAGTAGTGCCGAAGAATAAATATACTTCTTCTTGCCCGAGATTATTTCCCCGAACACGCAGACATTAACCGTATTTTTAAAATATTTAGCCAATGCCTGTCATCTTCCAAACCCATAGTTCCGATTCAACCCGTTCGGTTCTTCCGTTCCGGGCCATCCATACTAAAGGCTTGAGATGTCCATTTTCCAAACTAAAAACAAGATCCCTTGCTCGGGTTACCCTCTTGTTTTTAGCTAAAATGGAGACTCTCCTCCAAGTTACAGCTCGGCTTCCACCATAACGATTCCCTTTCGTCGTGGTTCATTCGAGCTGCATAGCTGAGGTAAGATTTAAAAACCAGAGTCCCGATCCCTCGCTCAGTAACCCGTGTTACCGAATGCCACCCAGTTCGTCCTACTCATAGTCTTACACCATTTCCTAAATTGGCTTGGATTCCCTGTTCGGTCATCCGGAGCACAAGGTCAAGTCCTAGCTGGAATGGTGGCTCCCTCCAGATCAAGATGAAGGTACTCATTTGATTTTTCGGAATGATTGCCATTCGAACAAGCTGATCGAGGTGAGGCTTTCGGCCATGGTTGTGATAGTGTCGTTCGGTCATTTCGACCCGGTTATCCAACCTTTGGCCCCTTGTGGAAGTTATTTCTCCCTCTTTTCCTTCTTCTTTTTCTTCTTCTTCTTCTTCTTCTTCTCCTTCTCCTTCTCCTTCTCCTACTTCTCCTTCTCCTTCTCCTTCTCCTTCTCATTCTCCTTCTCCTTCTCCTTCTCCTTCTTTTAAGAGGTGGCAACAACCGTTTTTATTGATAAATATTTCGTAAGTGTTCGACATTCCATGTTCCTTCCGGTCGGCCTTCAGTATCTTGAAGGCCGAACGTTCCTCTACGTACTTCTTGCAAACTTGGTAAGGGCCTTCCCAGTGTTTCGCCATTTATCCGCCATCCAGCGGTTTGCTTTTCTCCCTTTTCTTTAAAACCAAGTCGCCTACTTGGATTGAACGTATCTTGACCTGTTTGTCAAAGTATCTTTGCGTTGCTCGGTGATACTCCTCCATTCGTAGGGCTGCCAAATCACTCCTTTCTTCTATAAAGTGAAGTTCGGCACGCAAGTTGTCTTCGTTCCTTTCCGGATTGTAGTGGATCGTTCGGTGAGTCGGAACTAGGACTTCAATTGGCACTTTGGCCTGGAAACCGTAGGCAAGGGCGAACGGCGTCTCCCCTGTAGCTGTTCGGGGTGTTGTTCGATATGTCTAGATAATGTAGTTAAGCTGATCGGGCCAGGTGGAGGAATAATCTTCCAGTTTCTTTTTCACGCAATCCATGATGGTTCTATTCCATATTCTCCACCTGTCCGTTTGCCTAAGGGTAAGCCACGGAAGCTCTGGAATGCTTGATCCCCCACTTGATGAGGAAGTCTTCAAAGTTCTTGCTCACGAACTGCCTTCTGTTGTCAGTTACCACCTGTTCGGGGAGGCTGAATCTGCAGATAATGTTCTGCCAAAGAAACCTCTGGCATTGAAAGTCGGTGATGCTGGCCAGTGGTTCGACCTCCACCCATTTGGTGAAATAGTCAATCCCCACAATCACGTGCTTCGTTCCTCCCGAAGCTGTAGGTAGGGGCCCTAGCAAGTCGATCCCCCACCTCGTAAATGGTAATGCAATAGCCATTGGAGTGTAGAAGGTCGCAGGCCGTTCGGGAACTGGTGCATATAGCTGACATATCTTGCACTTCCTGGTATGGGCAATATAGTCCTGCTGGATGGTTGGCCAATAGTATCCCTGTAGGATGATCTTCCTAGCCAATGTTTTTGGCCCTTGGTGACTCGAACAGATCCCTTCATGTATTTCATCCATCACAGCAGCTGCCAAACCAGGCGGGAGGCATTTTAGGTAAGGCCCCCCGAAAGTTTTCTTGTACAATTGTCCATCCACCAGTTCGAACATTGGGGCTCTCCTTTGGATGGATGTTATGTTGTATGCATCATTCTTGTCGTTCGGCAAGGTACCATCCTTCAGGTAGTTGGTCATGTCTGTGACCCAACTTGGAACTGGATAGGATATAGCATCTACCTGAAGGACCATCGTTGCCGGTGTGGCCAATACCTCCCGGTGTGGAAATTTCTGGATGTGCGCGGGGATCATCTCAGCCCGTTCATCCAACACAACATTTTCTAATTTTGACAGAACATCTGCCTCGACATTTTCAATTCTGGAGACCCGGTCGAGCACCACCTGTTCAAATTTACTGGTTTGCTCCTCGACCAGTTCCTTGTATGCCTTCATTCTTTCTTCTTTGGCCTCTGCGGACCCGTTCACCTGGCTGACTACCAGTTGGCTATCTGATCGGACCTTCAGCCGACCGGCACCCAAGGCTTTAGCATATTTTAAACCTGCAATAGGTGCCTCATATTCGGCCTCATTGTTAGCTACTTTAAAATTGAAGTGTATAGAATAATATGCTTTAAACCCTTCAGGGGATGTGATCACAGCTCTCCCACCGCAGCCTCTGGCACAGGACGCTCCATCTACATACATCTCCCACCAGTCGTTCATGATCGCCCTATTGGAACCTTCCTCCGTTGGCCGAGCGGTACATTCCGCTATAAAATCTGCCAAGCTCTGGCCCTTAGTAGTGGGGTGAGTCTTGAAATCCACCTCGTACTGCCCGATCAGGAGGGACCATTTGGTGATGTGTCCGCTAGCCATTGGATTCCTCAGGATGGTTGCCAGCAGTTGTGTTGTGTAGACGGAAACTAGATGAGCTTGAAAGGTATGGTGTCAGTCGTTTGATAGCTGCGATTAAAGCCATGATGATTTTCTCCATCAATGTATATCTCGTTTCGGGCCCGTTCAGGGCCTTGCTCACAAAGTAAATCGGGCGTTGAACGCCCTCCTCTTCCTTCAACAGGACCGAGCTGATTGCAAGGTCAGCCACGACCAGATACATATACAAATGTTCCCCCGGGCTTGGTTTGGTCAGGACCAGGGGAAGACAGGTAAGCTTTGAACTCCTCAAAAGCTGTCTGACAATCTGCTGTCCACTCAAAGGGATTTGCCTTCTTCATGATCTGGAAAAATGGGATTGCCCGGTCAGCCAGTTTGGCCAAGAACCTACTCAGGGCTGCCAACCTCTCGGTCAGCCTCTGAACCTCTTTCAAGTTCCTTGGCGCTTCCATATCCATGATTGCTTTCACTTTCTCGGGGTTAGGCTCGATCCCTCGTTCGCTCATCATGTACCCTAAGAATTTGCCCCCCTTGACTGCAAAGGCACACTTCTTGGGGTTCAACCTCATGTTCGCAATCTGCATTATCCCGAAGATCTTCTCCATGTCCCGCATGTGATCTTCTTTCTTTCTGCTCTTGATCAGGATGCCATCCCCATATGCTTCCATGGTGACTCCCAGGACCTCTTTGAACAGCATCCTGATCATCCTCTGGAATGTGGCCATTGCATTCTTCAACCCGAACGACATGACTATATAGGTGACGAATGCCGTTTTTTCTGCATCATCCGGGTGCATAAAGACTTGGTGATAACCTCTGAAAGCATCCATGAAACTCAGCAGCTCACATCTAGCAGTTTCATCCACCAGCAGATCAATTCTCGGCACAGGATAGGGGTCCATGGGGAAAGCTTTGTTCAGGTCCGTGTAATCCACACACATCCTCCATGTTGATCCCTCCGGGGCAAGGACTACATTGGCCAACCATTCAACGTGAATAACTGGCCGAATGTGTCTGATCTTCAGCAAGGTTGCCACCTCCTGCTTCGTGAATTCTCGTCGTTCGGCAGCCTGATACCTTTTCTTCTATTGTATCGGCTTTGCGTCAGGCCGAACGGCCAACTTGTGGCATATGAGCTCAGGGTCAATCCCAGGCATGTCCTCTGGTCCCCGCGCGAACAAGATCTAAAACCTCTTTAAGACCACGATTACCCCCTCTCGAATCTCTTTCTCAAGATTAGCCCCGATTGCAATTTTCTAGTCGGGGGGTGAGTCAATCTCAATGTATTCCAACATGGTGGTCGGTGCGGGACGTGCATCGAACTGTGTCCTCCTGGTTTGCACTTCAATACTGTTCACCCACATTCCCCGGATATTCATCTTCTTCAGAGCTTCCCAATAACATGTTCGGGCTGTCGCTGGGTCTGTTCGGGCTACTCCTACACCAGTATCAGTGGGGAACTTGATGCAGGAGTGTCGAACAGAAGCTATCGCTTCCAAATCTTCCAGTCCCGGTCGGCCCAATATGGCGTTGTGAGAACAATTAATGTCTACCACTACGAACGTCATACGGACAGCTGCACGGTGTGATTCATCCCCGATTTCGACCAGGATCTGGATGGTTCCTTCAGCCTCGATACAGTTCCCGGTGAAACTGGCAAGTGGTGTCTTCAAGTTTGTCAGTTGACTCCTCTGGAGTCCCATTTTCTCGAACGTGTGTATGTACAACACATTTACGCTGCTCCTTGTATCCACCAGAACCCGGCGGATCAGGGCGTTATCTACACACATAATAATCACCAACTCGTCCCTGTGCGGACTTGGTGAGTTCGGCAAATCTGCCACCTCGAACGTGATTGGCTCCATTCTTCCTTTTTTCTGGGGCAGGGTAGATACGGAGGCTACGTACAAACCCCGCTCGAACTTTTTCCGTTCGGCAGCCGTATCTCCAGTCTCTCCCCCACCAAATATCACTTTCACCTCCATCCTTGGTTTCTTTCCCGGGTTCCCCGATCCTTCAACCTCTTCCCTGGGAGGAATATATGCATCATTTCGGGGTTCAACATCTCTCTGGCTGTCCCTTTTCCAGCTATTCGGCTTTCCAACTGGGCGTTGATTCGGGAAGGGCTGTTTGGGTTGGTATTGACATACTTCCTCAAGTAACCTTGCTGAATTAACTCCTCGATCGCAATCTGCAAAGCTCGGCAGTTCTCAGTAAGGTGCCCGTTCCGCTTATGATATTTGCAGAAGGCGTTCGGATCTGGCCCCATGAACGCTTTGGTATCGGGGGGAATAGTGCCCTTCTCCTACTGAAATACATTAGCGATCATCATAACTAGCGGGGTAAAACTCTTGTTCCTTGGATGGGGTGGTGCAGTTGCTGGCATGGGACCTAACCGGCCAGCCAACCTTGAGGGGCAGGGTGCTGGACCGTTCGGTCCCGTACCCTGATTTCCTCTTCTAGGGCAGCATGCTTCCTGGCCCTCTCCAGCACATTGGCATAGCCCGTATCAGGTTCTTCTTTAAATCCCTATACAGTTCTCCGTTCTGGAGGGCATCAGTGAATAGGAGGATTGCTGTCTCATCCGTCATGCCCGTCACCTTCAGGGTGTCACTTCTCCACCTGGTCAGGAAGTCATTGATGGATTCCCTTGGTCCCTGCCTCACACTGGTCTGGTAACCAAAGTGTAACTTGGGGGTAGTGCTGGAGGCGAACTGAGCCAAGAATAATGTGGACAGTTCAGCAAAACTCCTGATCGAGCCCGGCTGCAAGGTGCCGAACCACTCCTGTGCGGGCCCCCAAAGGGTGATGAATAATAATATGCAAATTGCAGCATCAGTGGCTCCCAAGAGCATGAGGCCTCCTTGTACGTGGGGATCTCCCACCCCATCGTAAGTCAGACCGTTTGAGGGTCGGCAGTCCCTTAATAATTCCGCATTCATAATCTCCCTGGTGAAAGGAGAAGTAATCCCAACCCGAGCTGGTGGGGTCTGTTGGGGGGTATGGTTAACCTGCTCCCTGAGTTCGGCCATTTGCCTCCTCATTTCAGCCATTTCCTCCTCTTGGGCCATTCGGGGAGGTGGAGGCGGAGTCCTCAGATCCATGAATTTCGGAGTTTGTTCTGGTGGAGGTGCCGTTGTTTCCTTCGTTCGGCGGATGAATCTTTCGCCGTCCCTCTCCACATATTGGAAATGTTGTCCCACGGGGTCTATTATGGGAGTAGGCTCCCTGAAGTGAGCCCCCATTAGGCCTGATAGGGGTTCGGTCCCTCGGGGTGTGCTGCCTGTGCCGGGGTGTGTGGGCTCTCCAATTATTTCCTCGGTATGCCTAGGAGTGGGCTGATGCGGTAGTGGTTTGAGTATTGTCCTCCCCCTCATCGAATGATGACATGGAGCGAATGGGGGATAGTGAGTTGGAGGTGTCATCGGTGGAGGGCCCCACCCCTCTCCTGTTCGTCTGCCATGCGCTGCATGGCTGCTACCATATCCCTCATTAGTTGAGGGTTCCTTCTGACGTCTTCTGGAATAACGTCCTCGAATCCTTGCGAGGCACTGCCGCTGGCGTGCCCCTGTGTAGACCAGTCCCCGGAGGATCCGTAGCCCCTCCGGCCCCTGGTAGTAGAGCTTGGTGTTGCTGAAGTGATTCTAACCATCTTGAAGAAGGTGGTGCTTAGATCAAATAGTTTTGCTTGAGATTTTTGTTCAGTTTCCCACAGACGGCGCCAATGTCGAGGTTTAGTCCCGTAGATCTGAAAGCCCAACACACGCTTTGGATATTAAGGATGTTTGTCTCGGTTAAAAGGTGTATAAAATAGAAAATAGTGAATTAAGATTTAACTCAGAAGCTAACTTGTATTACGTAATTCTGTGATTACACTGAAATTGCCCAACGGTTAGTCGATATAAGAATACAAGAACAAGAGATGATTTTATTGCTAAGCTCTGAGTATCAAATTGTCAACCCTTTACAATGTATTCCATGCAGGTATTTATACTAAGAGGGGATAGGTGGGATGGTGACGTGGCTGAACCCGGTTGGCTGCTGCCTCTGCCGCCTTGCCCCCATGCCTCTACTTGCTACCGCCATACTTTAGCATTAAATGGAGTTTACCACTTGCTGATCCCCCCGTCGGGTACCCCGTTCGGAGTGCGGGACCCCTTTGTGGGTGTTTTGATGCCTGTCCCCTGTTTAATTAGTTCAAGTGGATAATTCTACCCGAATGCTGTTCAGGTATCCCCCGTTTGGGATGTCTTGGACTTTTCTAATTCCGTTGGGCTTTCTGTTTTCCCTGGGCCTTCTTTATGCTTTGGGCCGGGCGTATTGGGCTTGGGACCAATACCCCAACACGTCCGTTCTAGGTTACAAGAGATATCAGTTAAATTATTCAAACACAAATTAAACGGCATTCATGCAATTAATCCATCAAGAATCTAGTCATACATCATGATTAACCCCTTCATCAACCCTAAATCCCTAATTAAACTACTCACAATTCATAATTGAAGAATCAACAGAATTGGGATGAATAGAATTAATTGTCATTAATTAAAAAAAGAACTTACAAATAATCCCAGGGTTCTTAGAGAAAACAACGTAAAAACGCAAATAAATTCGTACCTAGGTTTCTCCGTAATGTTGGTAACCTTTAAACAGGAGAAGGGATGCCTTATTTATAGAAAACAGATGATGTTGGGCTGAACTGGGACAAAAAACGGGGTAATCCGGGCAAAAATAGGATTTTCCAGAGGCAGGCACGGTGCCAGGCACGATCGTGCCTTCGACTGTGCCTCCAGAGCAAAATCGCGCGTTTTGGGCAGGCACGGTCGTGTCTCCCTCCAGGCACGATCGTGCCTGCCTCGCAGTAACTCCGTGGTGCTTTCTCTTCACGCACGATCATGCCTAACTCTGAGCGCACGATTGTACCTACTTAACTTCCGAATTGGACAACGCTTCCTTCACGAAAGTTGTAGATAATGAAGTCTTCTATCCACCACAACTTGCCGAATTGGATTTGAGTCATCCAATAAAGAGATATGATCAAAACGGTGGAAGGTCGCATTCTGAAATCGCAACAGGGGTCATCTGTTTTCATCGTCTGTTTTCACCTTGCTACTCTAAGATTCAAGAAATGATGTCTTCATAATATTTGTAGCCCTTGAAGTTGGCTTTCATATGCAACTTGAATCATGTCCTTAGAATGCTCCTACAAAGAGATGCTTGAACGATTGACAGAAGGTCATCCTGATCGACGTGATCATCATTTTCCAGCTCTTTTCGTCTTTTGTTGATCCCGTAACCAATCCTAGAGCTCGTTTGTCATCAAATCTTTATCGTAAACCTCCCGGAGACCTCCATAGCTCTCAAATCAATCTCAAATGCTTCTCAAATCATCCCGATTGTTCCTCAAGCGCCGGTGCCGGGCTCAAATTCCTTGATTTTGACTTCAAATGACACAAAACTCGAGCCAACGCCTGGTAAACATAACTTGAGCTAAAATTGAGACTTGCAACACCTTAAAGCTAGGAAAATCATCAAAAGTTGATCCCAACACGCATCAAATGCGTGTCAAAATACGGGCTTATCACGGTTCCTGTCCTGCAAGAAGTGCTCCAAGAAAACCACGATAAGGAGAGGAAAACTTGTCACACTTTACATAATAAGTTAGAGGATAGGGCGTACCTGAGGAGCTGATTGAAGTGGAGGGAGACGAAGATGACCTCAATGTATGAACATGATGAGTAACAAAGTCTCGGAGAAGGACAGAGGTACGTTTGGACCGCATACCGCGTCCAAGAGGAGTGGGAACAACCTGGGTATTTTCAGAGTGTTGCTCGGTCGTAGTAGAGGTTGTCTTGGCTGTGGTATCAGATACTGGGACCACCGGATCGGGATAAAAAATGATGGGGCCAAAAACGTCTTGTGGTGATTCGGGAGGTGTAGAATTGGTGAAAGATGGTTCCGAGAAAGGAAACTCCTCCTCGTGAAACTTAACATTGCGGGATACAAACAAGTCAACAGTGTCCCAATCATACAATTTACGTCCTTTCTGACCATGGGGGTATCAAACAAAAACGCAGCGCCTGCTCCGAGGAGAGAATTTATTTCCTCGACTTTTAATATTGTGAACAAAACACAAGCATCCAAAAACACGAAGATGAGAGAAATCAGGTGGCACACCAGTGAGTATCTAATATGGAGTCTTCCCGCCCAGAAGCCCGGGCGGTGTACGATTAATAAGATGTACCGCCACCACAACACATTCTCCCCATAGACGTATGGGAAGATGTGCCTGAAACATTAATGCTCGTGCCACATTTAGAATGTGACGATGTTTGC
>CAMAPF010000785.1:10000-20000 GCA_945859915.1 Cuscuta epithymum
TCGATATCTCGAGTTTTACAAGTCCAATTAAGGCGTGTGAGATACCCACAGAAAGCTCTCAAGACGAGGAATCCGTGAAGGTCTGGTTTGCAGGAATCGGAGTTGTGGAAGGCTTCCAAATCGTCCGAGCAAAACACAACCTCGCAGGAGAGGATTTAATCTTCTAAAGTGAGTTTTAACCCCAAAGCTTTACTTTTCATTCTCCAAATGATATGAACGATTGGTGAGACTATTATACACTAATCCAAGTGTATAATATGTCCCTAAAAAGTTATCTTATTGATGTAAAGGTTAGATACTAACCTAGATGCAAATATTGGAAAACTAGGAATCGAGTTAGCCGGAAAACACCCGTTCTAGGGGCTGTTTTCATATCAACGATTAAGGGTTGAACTAGCACTTTGAGGAGGCTGTTTAACACTCATATTTGAGCAAGGAATCAGTCCCAAATCCACCTTGACCAAAGATTTGACCATTGGACCAAGAAGGGAAAGTTTAAAGCTCAATTGAGGTGAGGATTGACATCTAATTGCTTACAACTTGTAGGTTAAGCATGAGATTACCTAAATGCTTAAATCATGATTTTTCATGGATTATGATGACTATATATTGATGAAATATTGATATAGTTGCCAAAGAATGAATTTGGAATGATTTGAGAAAGTATGAATAATATGAGATTAAATGAGTATAAATGAACTATTTTGTGAAAATGGGCATTTTGCTCATGTATGAATTATGTGGATACATAAATGAATATTTGTGTATTGAGATTGAATACTTAAGTTGCTGCTACATAATTATAAATATGTAGAGAATTACAAACAATGAGGATAATGGTACGATAACAATAATCTTAATAGTATTGGAATACTAGTTAGTGATTATTGGAACTTGTTGATTAAATTGATCCTAGGGATTGGATTGTATGAAAGGTACTTGAATGTAGTTCAAGTGTATATAATAACTTAGTATGGAACTAAGGTTAAGTGATGGGAAGTCTTTAAGGATGACCCATGGTAGTTTAATGATATGTCAATTCTAGGCATAGGGTTGCTTGAGAATTGGACCTTAATGCATGGTGATGTGGTAGAGCCGAGCTCTAGAATGCATGTAAGGTGTAGACTTGGAGTCTATGTATTGTATAGCTAGAGCCGAGCTCTAGGACTTGCGTGGTGATGTGGTAGAGCCGAGCTCTAGAACGCAAGGTAAGGAAATTGACCCGAGGTATATGAATTGTATGGTGATGTGGTAGAGCCGAGCTCTAGAATACAATGTCATGTACTAGGGTTGGACTCTAGGAGTTGTCGTGGCTTATAGTCACGGGGTTGGGAATGGTGATTTCCAAATGAACATGGGCCCACGGGCCGTCCACTTGACTTTTATATAAAGTAAGTATATTTTTAAACGGGGTAACTTAGGGTTACAATCATAATGTACTATCACCCTATTTGAGGGTCTTGTGTTTGAAATACTTGTTGTATATCTATTAGATGCCTGCCACACCAGCACTTTATAGCCGTATAGAGTGCTGACCCCTTCGGGGGCGTCCCACCACCATTTTTCAGGTTGAGGCTAGAGCTTGCTTCCTGTGCTCGTTGCTCGAGAGATCATCTAGGGGCGAAGACTTGGTTCGTGCTTCCTCCATTCGGATTTTAAACATTAATAAACATGCTCATGGATATTTTATTATAGAGCCTGCGTGCTCATGAATAGCCCTGTGTGGCCCTTTTGTTTTAAACAATGTTTTCCGCTGCTTTATGAATTACTTATTATGTTGTTTATGGATGACTTGTGTGTGAATGATATTCATGACGCCTTGTATAATACGAATGTGTTGGACTGCGGTTGACTATTCGTATTGTACGGCGGGTTGTCGACGGGTCCGGGGAGGTCCGGGGCGTGACAATTAAGTTGGTATCAGAGCCTTAGTCCATAAACTTCATAATGAAGTCTCAAAATTCTCTTTTTGAAAAGATTTTGAAAACCATGAGCATAGAAGTTTTGTACTTGGAGAGCTTTTGGTACTTGGGTTGCAAGGTCTCTAATTGTTAAGATGGTACCCTTAGCAATTGGTATGGCGGTGACTCGAGCCAAAATGTGTCTTAAGTACCTATCCGTCAATTGACATTTGATACGAGTCTAACGACTCTTTCCAAATTTCTTTCAGAAATGGACCGTGGTGGCAGGATTACTAGGAGAAACCCGACGGGCCGTGTACCAGTGGAGACTGGACAGGGCAGTCGAAGGACCTCTAGGGCATCTAGAGGAGCTGGCCGTGGAGGCCGATCACAGACCGTGAGTGACGGTCATGTTGACACGGAAAGTGAGACCTACTGGTCCTATGAGGACTCGACTTACCAACCGGAGACAGAGCCGGTTGAGACCCCTTATGAAGGGGATGATGACGATGTAAGTGATGAGGAGGAAAATGGCTCCTTAGCACGGATCGAAGCACTACTCCAACAATACCACAGGGAGCGTGAAGAGAGGAGGCAACGCCGAAGACGCCGAGCGGGGCAACCTTCGGGCATGGCTTCAAGAGGAGGAAGTCATGGTGCATCTAGAGTCCATGTGGAACCACATGGAGGCCGAAATGATGGAGGTCCAACCATAAGGATCTCCAAATTTATCAAAGAAGCAAGGGACTTGGGGTGCAAACCCTTTGATGGGGCAGGGGACATTTCAGTTGCAGCACAATGGATCAAGAGGCTAAATGAAGCAGCCCTTGACATGCAAATCGCGCCGAATCTCAAACTGAGAATTGCGGTAAGATTGCTCGAGGGGATGGCATCCAAGTGGTGGGATGGAACCAAGAGCAAGTACGGTGAGACCGTCGTTTGGGAGGACTTCCAACGGGAGTTCTTTGCCCAATATTATTCTGATTTTGAAGTAAACAAGAAGGTGAGGGAATACACCCTCCTAACCCAAGGGGGTAACATGACAGTGAAGGAACTTGAGTACAAGTTCCGGGATCTCGCCGACTACATACCGGAGTATGCTTGTGACGAGAACCGAATGGTAAACCACTTTTGGGATGCTCTTGACTTGGAGATACGTGATAGGGCAACACAATTGCCTAATATGACTTTCGCCCAAGTGGTTGACCAAGCGTTGAAAGGAGAGAAACAATGGGAAGAAAGGAAGAAGAAAGACGCCGAAGAGGCGAAAAAGAGAAAGTGGGAGAGTCATGGCTCTCAAGGTTCCAACAAGAAGGGGAATCATGGGGGAGGACCTTTCCGAGCACCACCGCCACCATCTAGGGGGAACCAAGGCCCGAGTGGGCAAGGCTCGAGGTCACAAGCCTCAGTGGTAACTCGTTGCAACAATTGCAAGAAACACCACTCCGGTAAATGTCGTGACCCCCCTAGATGTTTCCAATGTGGGGATGCCGGACACTTGAAGGCGCATTGCCCCCAGTTGGGTGGGGCAAGGACATCGGGACCAAGCAGTGGCCCGACGGGTACACGGAGTCAGACCGGGGCCTCTCAAGCAAGCAGAGGACAAGGGGGAGCAAGCGCGAGTAACGCGCCGTCCGTGAATCAAGGAAGGACGCAAGCTAGAGTCTACGCAATGACCGAGGCTGATGCTCGGGCTAATCCCGACTCCGTCGCAGGTAATACACTTATTCGGGTCATTTCTAGGCTTATTTTGATCATATACGTCGTTGGGATTGAGTACGGGCCACCCCGGGGTCAAACTGGGTGAGTTAGGCCGAATCGGGCTGGAAACAGCCACTGCTGGCCAGGCACGCCCGAAGGCACGCCGTGCCTGAAATCGTGCCAGGAAGGCAGTGGCACCCGAAGGAAAGAAAAAAAAAAAAAATTTTTGGGGCCAGGCACGGCCGCAGGCACGCCGTGCCTGGCGTCGTGCCTGGGAGGCAGTAGCGCCCAGGGCTTTTTCCCAAGCCAGGCACGACCGTGCCTACCCCAGGCACGCCGTGCCTGGCACCCAGATTGCCGAAACCTGAGTTTTTTCGCACCGTTTTGCGACGTTAAGGCCTCTTCTTGATCTCTAACGTGCGTGTGAACATTGCAACCTTCTATAAATGAGTAGGGAGGATAGGAAAGATGTCTTACATGGTTCATGAATGTAGGGACACTAAAGATTAACGGGAAGGATGCACGAATCCTTATCGATACCGGAGCGCAACGTTCATTCGTGAGTGAGGCGTTTGCCGAGAGCTTAGAGATGCAATCAATACCAATGACACAAACCTTAGTGGTATCAACCCCACTAGGGGAAGACGTTGAAAGAAACAATTACTATCCATCTTGTATGGTGGAAATCGGTGGCCAAACCTTGACGTGTGATTTCGTACCGCTGAGTATGATGGAGTTCGATGCAATCCTAGGGATGGATTGGCTAGAAAAGCATCATGCTAGGGTAGATTGCTACACAAAGGTGTTGGAACTCGAAGGCACACATGGGGACACCCTACGCTTCGAGGGGGACCGCGGCAAATCAAATAGTTGTATCATATCCGCCGTGAGAGCGAGAAATATGATGAGGAAGGGATGCCACGCATATCTAGCATACGTGGTTGACAAAACCAAAGAGGGAACGAACATCGATGATGTGAGGGTGGTTTGTAAGTATCCGGATGTCTTCCCTAAAGACCTACCGGGGCTTCCACCTGACAGGGAGATTGAATTTGTGATCGAGGTCGAGCCTGGTACCAAACCAATCTCCATACCGCCATACCGGATGGCACCCGCTGAACTTAACGAGTTGAAAACCCAATTGCAAGAGCTTTTGGATAACGGTTTCATTAGACCAAGCCACTCCCCGTGGGGAGCACCGGTTCTTTTTGTGAAAAAGAAAGATGGGACACTTCGAATGTGCATTGACTATCGTCAACTGAACAAGGTCACAATCAAGAATAGGTATCCTTTGCCTAGGATTGATGACTTATTTGATCAACTACGAGGAGCAACCGTATTTTCAAAGATTGACTTGAGGTCGGGGTACCACCAATTGAAGATTAAGGAGGATGACATACCAAAGAGTGCTTTCCGCACAAGGTATGGGCATTTTGAATTCCTTGTTATGTCGTTTGGGTTAACAAACGCCCCGGCGGCATTCATGGACTTGATGAACCGAGTATTTCATAAATACTTGGATCGATTCGTGATTGTGTTCATAGATGACATCTTGATTTACTCAAAGAGTGAAGAAGAGCATGAGGAGCACTTGATACTTGTTCTTGAAACACTACGGGAGAAGCAACTCTATGCCAAATTTTCTAAATGTGAATTTTGGCTAAAGGAGATTGGCTTCCTCGGGCACGTGGTTTCGGGATCGGGGATTGCTGTTGATAACAAGAAGATAGGAGCCATCACTGAATGGGAGAGGCCAAAGAACGTCAAGGAAATTCGTAGTTTCCTTGGATTGGCAGGCTACTATAGAAAGTTCGTGGAAAAGTTCTCTGTTTTGGCATCGCCATTGACGAAGCTCACTCGTAAAGGAGCTAAGTTTGTATGGGATGACAAATGTGAGAAAGGGTTCATGGAACTAAAGAAGAGATTGACTGAGGCACCGGTACTTGCATTACCCAAACAAGGTGTGGGGTACGATGTCTATAGCGATGCGAGCATCCAAGGGCTCGGATGTGTACTGATGCAGAATGGGAGGGTAATCGCCTATGCTTCACGACAATTGAAGAAGCATGAGGTGAATTATCCTACTCATGATTTGGAGCTCGGGGCAGTGGTATTTGCACTGAAGATATGGAGACATTATCTCTACGGGGAGACATGTCACATATACACTGATCACAAGAGCTTGAAGTACGTGTTTACTCAGAAAGAGCTAAACATGAGACAGAGACGGTGGATGGAGCTGATAAAAGACTACCATCTGGTGATAGAGTATCACCCAGGCAAGGCAAACGTGGTGGCAGATGCTTTGAGCCGGAAGAGCTCGTCTGGGGCATTGATAACTAATTTGAGGGCATTAAGAGCCCAACTGGAGGTAACCAGCGATGGTGCCTTATGGGCACGATTTGAGGTGAGACCCACTTTACTTGATGAGATCAAGAAGGGTCAGGAAGCCGACGAAGAACTTATGAAGGTCCGGGAACGCATGCAAGCGGGGCCGGTGGAGGATTTCAGGGAAAGAGATGATGGTCTCTTGTTATTTCGTGACCGAGTGTGTGTACCGTCAGATGATGAGCTCCGAAAGTCCATCTTAGAGGAGGCTCATTCATCGGCTTATGCCATGCACCCGGGGGGCACGAAAATGTACCGTGATTTGAAGGAAAGTTACTGGTGGTCTGGAATGAAGAGGGAAATAGCCGAGTACATCAGTCGGTGCCTTACTTGTCAACAAGTTAAGGCAGAACATCAGCACCCAGCAGGCTTATTGCAACCACTCTCCATCCCTGAATGGAAGTGGGAGCACGTGACTATGGATTTCGTGGTAGGCTTACCACGGACTATCAGGAACTATGACGCTGGTTTGGGTCGTTGTGGATAGGCTCACAAAGAGTGCACACTTCTTGCCTATCAACACTACCTACCCACTTGAGAGGTTAGCCAAATTGTATACGGATGAGATCGTGAGGCTGCATGGGGTCCCGGTGACCATTGTATCTGATAGAGACCCACGATTCACATCACGTTTTTGGCCGAAATTCCAGGAGTCTATGGAACGAAGTTGAAGTTCAGCACTGCTTTCCATCCACAGACGGATGGGCAGTCTGAAAGGGTTATTCAGATCCTAGAAGACATGCTGAGGGCTTGTGCATTGGAGTTCCAGGGAAGTTGGGACAACCACTTAGCACTTGTGGAGTTTGCCTATAACAACAGTTATCAGGCAAGCATCGGCATGCCTCCATACGAGGCATTGTATGGGAGGAGGTGCCGTACACCGTTATGCTGGGGACGAGGTTGGCATGGCCAAACTCGAGGGTACTGAGTTGGTTGAGGTCACCAAATCAAAGGTGAAGTTGATTCGAGAGAGACTCAAGGCGGCTCAGGATAGACAAAAGAGTTATGCAGATAAGCGTCGAAGAACCTTAGAGTTTAAGGTTGATGACGAGGTATTCTTGAAAGTTTCTCCTTGGAAAGGGATCATTCGGTTCCAAACCCGAGGAAAACTTAACCCACGATATATAGGTCCATTCAGAATTATAGAGAGGATTGGGGCCGTTGCATATCGTCTACAGTTGACTCCTGAGTTAGAGAAGATACATAATGTGTTTCATGTATCCATGCTTAAGAAGTATGTGCATGATCCCTCTCACGTACTAGAGAAGCCACCTGTAGAGGTACGTGAGGATTTGAACTACGCTGTTCAACCTATCAAAGTCACCGATAGAAAGGTGAAGAAGCTGAGGAGCAAAGAAGTCCCAATGGTTAAAGTCCTGTGGAAGAGCGATCGGGTCGAGGAAGAGACATGGGAAACGGAGGCTTTGATGAGGAAGCAGTATGCTTTCCTATTCGAGTAGAGCTGTGAATTTCGGGGACGAAATTCCTGTTAAGGGGGGGTGAACCTTGTGACACCGCACCCGAACGTCCTTGAAAATTCGATTTAAAATTCAAAAGTGATGTATTGAATTTTCCAATTGCAAAACAATGGGAGAAACGATTAATATTTACGAAGTACATGATTGAATATTGTATTGTTCAAACCCGCATTCTTTTGTAATTTTCATCGTGTAAATTATTGGGATGAGCCTACACATATTGGAGATCAATAATGTGATTTAGGAAGTTGACTTGTTCTAAATAAATTAGGATGAGTACAAAAAGACATCTTTGACAAAGATAAAACAATAGGACCCATCTTCCCATTTTTGGAAGTATTGGTAGATATTTTGGACCCCAAATTTAATGGGATCAATTGGGAACCACTCCACATGGTATTAGTACCTGCAAAACAAATAAAAAATGGGGTTAGGAGACTTACCTTGGCCGGCCATTATGGAGAAGAGCTGCACATGACTTGATAAGAATCAAAGTTTGGGGCCACCACTCTTATTTTCGCACAAATTGGTGTGCTGTTTGTCTCCTCTCATTATAGGAGCTATCCTCAACCAAATAACGTGTATGAGGTGTCCCTTGGATAAGCCTTTGAAGTCTATTATCTCAATTGAGTGGTCTTTGTTCGAGGAGAGAAGGATTATCTTGCAAAAATCGAGCTGGAACGAGGCAAAGGTCTGGTGAACTCGAGCTGTGAGAGTGCTGAGGACTGTTTGGTCGATATCTCGAGTTTTACAAGTCCAATTAAGGCGTGTGAGATACCCACAGAAAGCTCTCAAGACGAGGAATCCGTGAAGGTCTGGTTTGGCAGGAATCGGAAGTTGTGGAAGGCTTCCAAATCGTCCGAGCAAAACACAACCTCGCAGGAGAGGATTTAATCTTCTAAAGTGAGTTTTAACCCCAAATCTTTACTTTTCATTCTCCAAATGATATGAACGATTGGTGAGACTATTATACACTAATCCAAGTGTATAATATGTCCCTAAAAAGTTATCTTATTGATGTAAAGGTTAGATACTAACCTAGATGCAAATATTGGAAAACTAGGAATCGAGGTTAGCCGGAAAACACCCGTTCTAGGGGCTGTTTTCATATCAACGATTAAGGGTTGAACTAGCACTTTGAGGAGGCTGTTTAACACTCATATTTGAGCAAGGAATCAGTCCCAAATCCACCTTGACCAAAGATTTGACCATTGGACCAAGAAGGGAAAGTTTAAAGCTCAATTGAGGTGAGGATTGACATCTAATTGCTTACAACTTGTAGGTTAAGCATGAGATTACCTAAATGCTTAAATCATGATTTTTCATGGGATTATGATGACTATATATTGATGAAATATTGATATAGTTGCCAAAGAATGAATTTGGAATGATTTGAGAAAGTATGAATAATATGAGATTAAATGAGTATAAATGAACTATTTTGTGAAAATGGGCATTTTGCTCATGTATGAATTATGTGGATACATAAATGAATATTTGTGTATTGAGATTGAATACTTAAGTTGCTGCTACATAATTATAAATATGTAGAGAATTACAAACAATGAGGATAATGGTACGATAACAATAATCTTAATAGTATTGGAATACTAGTTAGTGATTATTGGAACTTGTTGATTAAATTGATCCTAGGGATTGGATTGTATGAAAGGTACTTGAATGTAGTTCAAGTGTATATAATAACTTAGTATGGAACTAAGGTTAAGTGATGGGAAGTCTTTAAGGATGACCCATGGTAGTTTAATGATATGTCAATTCTAGGCATAGGGTTGCTTGAGAATTGGACCTTAATGCATGGTGATGTGGTAGAGCCGAGCTCTAGAATGCATGTAAGGTGTAGACTTGGTAGTCTATGTATTGTATAGCTAGAGCCGAGCTCTAGGACTTGCGTGGTGATGTGGTAGAGCCGAGCTCTAGAACGCAAGGTAAGGAAATTGACCCGAGGTATATGAATTGTATGGTGATGTGGTAGAGCCGAGCTCTAGAATACAATGTCATGTACTAGGGTTGGACTCTAGGAGTTGTCGTGGCTTATAGTCACGGGGTTGGGGAATGGTGATTTCCAAATGAACATGGGCCCACGGGCCGTCCACTTGACTTTTATATAAAGTAAGTATATTTTTAAACGGGGGTAACTTAGGGTTACAATCATAATGTACTATCACCCTATTTGAGGGTCTTGTGTTTGAAATACTTGTTGTATATCTATTAGATGCCCTGCCACACCAGCACTTTATAGCCGTATAGAGTGCTGGACCCCTTCGGGGGCGTCCCACCACCATTTTTCAGGTTGAGGCTAGAGCTTGCTTCCTGTGCTCGTTGCTCGAGAGATCATCTAGGGGGCGAAGACTTGGTTCGTGCTTCCTCCATTCGGATTTTAAACATTAATAAACATGCTCATGGATATTTTATTATAGAGCCTGCGTGCTCATGAATAGCCCTGTGTGGCCCTTTTGTTTTAAACAATGTTTTCCGCTGCTTTATGAATTACTTATTATGTTGTTTATGGAT
>CAMAPF010000785.1:32500-42500 GCA_945859915.1 Cuscuta epithymum
TCTTGTGCTGGAGCATTAATTTGCAGCTGATCACTTTGTCTTGTATTATGTGTGCGTCCCATGCCGCGGCCCTAGTACTTGATCCGGTATTAAATGCCGGTCAAGTTTTGTCTTCAATCATATACATTCATTGTATATGTTTGTGTGACATTTAATTTTTGTGTGCTAATAGAATTATACTGGTAGGATTTAAATATCCTTTTAAGGTAAAAGAATTTTTACCTTATTGCATTTTGACTTTCCAGTGTAATTTTATTAGTTCCAAAAATTTTACATTTATTTTGTCACATTTTAATGCTAATATTTGAATTTAATTTAGACACAATGTACGGGTGCAAAGTATAGTGGCATCATCAAAATCTATCAAAATTGGGTACCAACAGTTTCCCCCTTTTTGATGATGCCAACACTATACAACACAAGAAACAATTGTTTTTATTGATTTTCATTGAGAATATTGTACATTGGTCTACAGTCTAAAGTACAATAGTTTTTAGTCACTTTCGGACTTGTCTTGAAGTCTACTTTTGTTGATTTCTTCCAGCTTTTTCTTGGTTTCTTCAGCTTTTCTTTTTCTGATCTCTGCTTCTTCTTGAAGGAGCTTGTTCTTCCTTCTTGTTGCAGCTGCTTTTCTTGCTGCTGCTGATCTGGAAGAAGAGGGACCTACTTGAGTTGTCCTTTCCCCCTTTTTGGCATCATCAGCAGGGGTCTCACTTTCTTTGAAGAGTGCTTCTATTTCTGGGTCAGAGTCAGGATCTTCATGTTGTCGTCTGGATGGATTCAGACCATAAACTTCAATAGACAGTGCTTTGATGTGGTTGTTGATGTCCAGAAGATCTGTTTTCACCTCATCCTTGACCTCATGTTCCAAGTTCTGAAGTCTATGTTTTGTTTGCACCAAGTCTTGTCCCAATTTCTGGAAGTCACTGCCTTGCTTCCAGAAAGTTTCTTGAGTGCCTTTATGAAGAACTTGAAAGTTGTGAGCAATATCCTTAGTGAGCTGTTCATAGGCCTGAGCGTGAGCCTGCTGTTCAGTGAGAAATTTTTGAGAGAGTTTGAACATGGCAGGGAACTCCTCATTCCTTAGTTTCATGAGATACTCTTCATGTTCCTGCATCTTTTGAAAAGCCTGCTGAAGATTAGGAGGTAAGGTTGGGAGAGAAGTCATTTGCTCAGAAGTATTTGCTGCAGTAGGCTGAGCTTGTTGCTGCTCTTGAAGTACTAGCACTTGTCTTTCGAGTTCTTCATTCTTGGCTTTTAGTGCAGATATCTCCTGATTTATTTCATTGGTCAAGGCAGATTGCTGAGAGGTTTTGGTCTTGAGGAGAGCTCTCTGCTCAGCATTGAACACTTGTTGGATCATTGAATCTTTCCTGATGTGGCTGTGGACTTCTCCGAACCTGATATCTAGCCTTTCTTCTAGTTGCTTCTTCATTTTGATGAGTCTCTTGTGTAGTCGGACCTCTGCGCGGCTTATGAATTGTGTGGTAGCCCTTCTTTCTTTGATGAAGACGTCTGCCAGGGTAGCAGTGTCCTCGTCATTATCCTCAGGTTCAAGAATGAATGTGGGAGAGTGCTGCTCTATGTTTTGAGTAGATGCTTGAGAGTGTTCACTAGACATCTGCTCTTGATCAGCAGTGGGCTGATGAGCTCCTTCCTCTATTGCTTTGGAGGTTTCTCCACCTCCTCTAGTCTCAAATTTAGATTTTTCTAGAACCATTTGAAGTTCTTTATCACTAGAAGAGGAAGAAGAAATGATTTGCTTACCTCTATTCGGTGAAGGGCCATTTGGACCAGAATGATCGTCATCATCATCAAGATCATCATCATCATTGTCCGTAGAGTGTTCCTCTTGGAGATTATCAGTCAGCTGCTTCTTCTTTGAGAGATAGATCAGATGAATCTGGTGTAGATTTGTTGCCTTTGCTATATCTTCTGTGCCAAGCCAGGTTAGAGCAAAGTATTCTTCACTGATGAATTTTGATAGAGTACTGGCTTGGTGGAGGATTTTGGAGAGTTTCCATTTTCTCCAAGCTTTGACTCTACACCAGTCAGCTTCCAACTTCTTCAGTGGGGTTAGTGAGTGGTCTGTTGGCGAAGGTGGAGCCTCCTGTTCTTCTTCCTGAGTTGTCACCTCTTGACGATTTATTGACAGTGGAGTAGCAGAGATAGCAATACCTGAAGAGGAAGTAGCCTGCTGTTCTTCGCTCTGTTTGGAACCTCTACTTTCTTCATGAATAGTGGGCAGTAAAGAGGCAGCTTCATGAATAATTGGAAGAGGAGAGACAGCTGCTTCCAATTCCAGTTGTAGATTTCGAGTTGGGGCAGAACAGGACTCCTTTTTGGATTTCTTTGACTCAACCTCTTGATTCTCAGATCGATGTCTTTTTAGTGATTGAGTTTTGATCTTTCTAAACTCTGTTTTGAGAGGCTCATCGGAGAGAAATGTGTCTTCTGCCTTAGGTAGTTCAGGGGCTCCTTGATTGGACTTGAGAGAGAGAAATTTTCTCCAATTGGTTTCTTCTTTAATGTTGCTGCGAGCTCCCTTTCTTCTCAAGATTTCACCAATAAGAAAACCATACCCTAGCCAGGGCATGGTGTTGGTTGCTCTTTCATGATATTTCTTTACATATGCCAGTAGATTGTTGAAGACGTATCTTGCCCAGTTGAAAGGTGTTCCAGAGATGATTGCAGCCAATGGAGTTGCTCTCTTCTTGTTGATTTCATCAAGTGCAGTATTCTTGGAGTCAATGCACTTGTAGAGTATGCTTAGCAGAAGAGCATACTCATGCACCATTTTGTTGGTCTTAAGGTTGAGAGTTTGTGTGTTGCGTGCACTTGGTATTAACGCCAACTCTTTGAATTCCTGTTCGTTGAGTTCAAAGTTTTCAACTGGTGGAGCTTCATTTCCAGGGAGGGAGAGCAGTGTTCTGATATCTCCTTCTTCAATTTCCACAGGTCTGCCCCTTATCCAGGATTTGAGAGTGTCCTTGGTAGAGTTGAGGTAGAACTCTGCAGCTACCTCGGGATAGAAGCATGGATATGGGTAGGTAGCCATCTTTAGGAGACCTGTGCTGTCAAGCTTTCTCAGAAGATCTTTCATAAGATCACTGTTGTTAGTTTTCTTCAGTATTATAGATGTGTCAAGAATGGATCCGGTGTAGATCTTCTTAGCCATGAGTTTAAGAGATGCCATTCTTGTTTGTTTGAGGAGTAGAAGGAGTATGGGTGAAATATGGGGTACGGATGAGATGGTGAGTACAAGAGTTTGTTGTTTGAGGGCTTTGAGAAGGATAGGATGCAGGTTGAGAGCTGTTGAGAGTGATTGAGGATTTTTGAGAGAGGTTTGAGAAAGATTGCAAAGTAACAGTGTAAAGGGAATTGTACGGAGGAGATATTTATTCTCTATCGGAAACTAGCCGTTGAGATATAGCCGTTAGAGAAAACGGCTGGACACGCGTACCATTTACTCCGTTCACACTTGTAGCAGAGGGCTCAATGATGGGTAGATTTTTGATGGTCTGTGAAGACGAAAGTTACCTTTTTAGAATCCTTGATATGAGAAAATGAAGATGACATATGCCACGTGCTGAGATTTCATGTACATTTGCAGTAATTGTAGCCAACTGCTGATCTCAGACAGTGGCCTGCTTCCAAGGTAGACACCTGCTGGCAGACATCTGTTCGAATTTTGTGAACCAGTGTCTGTACCTCCATTGTTCCTTTCTTGTTCCAAGCTTGTATTCTCCTTTATGAAAGTATTAATTCAAGTCCTCTTATTACACATGTAGCAGTGATCTAGTTGGTCAGCTGCCTGCTGACCCTACTGCTGTTTTGAACAGTCACCTGCTGAGCCTACTCCTTGAATTTTGACTGCTTCTTTCTTTTGAAAGTCTGAGATAGACTTTCTTGGACCTTGATGCTTCATTCCTTTTGGATTGTGAGTAGCCGAGATGGCTACCTCTGATAGTTCCCCCTCAACAGATGGCTAGGAGTTCCCCCTTGATTATGGAATTTGATTCCCCCTGAATAAATGCAGGGTTATTCCTTCGCTTGATCTAGATCATCTAACATTCCAAGCTCTTGTCTTAGTTGGTTGAATCTAGCTTCATTCAATGGCTTGGTGAAGATGTCAGCCAGCTGTTTTTCCGTGGGGATGTATTCAAGCTTGATGGTTTTCTTCTCAACATGCTCTCTGATAAAGTGATGCCTGATCTCAATGTGCTTGGTTCTTGAATGAAAGACAGGATTATGAGTGATAGCAATAGCACTAGTGTTATCACACAGTATGCTAATCTCTTTTGTTTCTTCTCCATAATCCTTCAATTGCTGTTTCATCCATAATATTTGAGCACAGCAGCTGCCTGCAGCTATGTATTCGGCTTCAGCAGTGCTAGTAGCAATTGAGTTTTGTTTCTTGCTGAACCAAGAGACAAGTCTTCCACCAATTAATTGACAAGTTCCTGAGGTGCTTTTTCTATCAATTTTGCATCCGGCAAAGTCAGAGTCTGAATAACCATAGAGTTCAAAACCTCCATTTGTTGGGTACCATAATCCAGAGTTAGGATTGCCTTTTAGATACCTCAAAATCTTCTTGGCAGCTAGTAGATGACTTTCCTTAGGCTTTGATTGAAATCTTGCACATACCCCAACTGAGTAGGATATATCTGGCCTACTAGTTGTGAGATATAACAAGGAACCAATCAATCCTCTGTAGAGTGTAGGATCAACATCTTTCCCATCATTATCTTGACTCAAGCCTTGTGAAGTATTCATGGGAATTTTCACAGTGGACTTGTTTTCAATTTGGAACTTCTTCATGAGATCTCTTGTATACTTTGCTTGGTTGATGAAGATACCTTGTGGGGTTTGCTTCACTTGTAGTCCCAGAAAATAATTCAACTCTCCCATCATGCTCATTTCAAACTTGTTTTGCATGAGAGTTGAAAATTTCTCACACAATGCTTGATTTGAACTTCCAAAAATTATGTCATCAACATAGATTTGAACAAGCAGTATGTGGGGACCTTCTTCAATTTTGAATAAAGTCTTGTCTACTTTGCCCTTAGTGAATCCATTATTCACTAAGTACTCAGAGAGAGTGTCATACCATGCTCTTGGGGCTTGTTTGAGTCCATACAGAGCTTTATGCAGTTTGTAGACTAGATTCTTCTCTCTATTGATTTCAAAACCAGGAGGTTGCTCCACATAGACCTCCTCTTCTAGTAGACCGTTTAGGAAGGCACTTTTTACATCCATTTGATAGACTGTGAATTGCTTGTGAGCAGCATACGCCAAGAATATTCTTATTGCTTCTAATCTGGCAACAGGAGCAAAGGTTTCATCAAAATCTATACCTTCTTCCTGGCAGTAGCCTTTGGCTACTAGTCTTGCCTTGTTTTTGACAATTGTGCCTTCCTCATCCATCTTGTTTCTGAACACCCATTTGGTTCCTATCACATGTTGGTGATAGGGTCTGGGCACAAGCTCCCACACATTGTTTCTCTCGAACTGATTTAGTTCCTCTTGCATTGCTTGTATCCAGTCAGAGTCAAGTAGGGCTTCTTCAATTTTCTTGGGTTCCATTTGGGAGATGAAGCATGAGAAGAATGCTTCTCTCTGAATTGCTGATCTGGTACGAACCCCTGTATTGATACTTCCAATAATTTGGTGAGGAGGATGTTTGCTCAGCCATCTGACATCAGAAGTGGTTGTTTTGGCTAGAGTTTGTTGGTCATCCTCCTTCTTTTCTTCATCTTCACTATCCTCTGGTAGAATAGTGTGATTAGGAATGTCATAAGTGCTCGGAAGGTTGTTTGTTGGTGAGTCACCTGCTGGCAGCGGGCTGACAGTTGAGTCCACTGTTGGTTGTGGACTGATATTAGATTCAGCTATTTTTTCTCTATCATTTCCTGGAAGGCAGCTTGGAGCCTTTCCAGTGTCCTTCTTTGAGTTGGATGACTCACCTTCTTCTTTTGATTGAGCAGTGGGGTGATTTTCAAAAACCACATGGATTGATTCTTCTACCACCAGAGTTCTTTTGTTGAGGATCCGGAATGCCTTGCTTGTTGCTGAGTAGCCCAGGAAGATCCCTTCATCAGATTTGGGATCAAATGGCTTGAGATAGTCTTTTCCATTGTTTAGAATGAAGCATTTGGATCCAAACACATGGAAATGACTAACATTAGGCTTTCTTTCTTTCCATAGTTCATATGGGGTCTTTTTGTAAGTCTTATGAATGAGACTTCTATTCTGGGTGTAGCACGCAGTGTTGATGGCTTCTGCCCAAAATCTTTTGGGTAAACCAGCTGCTTCTAAGATTGTCCTTCCGGCTTCCTTGAGTGTCCTATTCCTTCTTTCAGCAACACCATTTTGTTGAGGTGTTCTTGCTGCTGAAGTTTGGTGATGGATTCCATTTTCTTCACAGTACTGAATTATTATAGAGTTAAGGAATTCAGTACCTCTATCTGACCGGATCTTTTGGATTGAGAGACTTTTCTCATTTTGAATTAGTTTCATCAGTTCTGGAAGTTTCTTCTCTGTTTCATTCTTTTTCTTTAGGAATACGGTCCAAGTGTATCTAGAATAATCATCAACTATCACCAGGGTGTATCTTCTACCACTTAAGCTCGTTGGTTCAACTGGTCCAAACAAGTCAAGGTGTAGTAAGCTTAAGGGCCTAGTTGATGATTCCCGTTCCTTTGATTTGAATGATACCTTGGTTTGTTTTCCTCTTTGACAAGCATTACAGAGATGGTCCTTCTTGAAATTGATTTCAGGAAGTCCTTTCACCAATCCTTTTCTGGACAGTTTGTTGATTGTTTTGAAGTTGAGATGGCTTAATTTGTTGTGCCATTCCCAACTCAAATTTGAATTTGCCTTTGTCACCAAGCAAATCCCTTCCTTTGCTGAGCTCCAATCAACAATATACATGTCCTTCTTCCTTCTACCAGTGAGCACAATTTTGTCATTTTTGACATCTCTAATCAAGCAGATGTCTTTGGAGAATGTAACATTATAGCCATTGTCACAGAGCTGGCTTGTGCTTATGAGATTGAACTTTAATCCTTTAACATAAGATATGTTTTGGATTGTAAGTCCATTAATGGATAGGTCTCCAGCTCCTTTGGTTTCTCCTTGTTTTTCCACATTCCCAAAAGTAACTTTGGGTCCTTCGCTTGCCATATAGTTTGACAGGAGCCGCCTGCTGCCTGTCATGTGCCTGGAGCAGCCTGAATCTATGTACCATGTCTGTGAGTCAACTGCTCCAGCACCTTCCTGTATTCATCATTGTTGAGCAGTAGCCCACAAGTTAGTGGGCAACTTCCTTTGTACAAGTTTGGGCATCCATGCCCATCTAGAACCATTTAGTTCTAAGCAGATTGGTCTATAGCCATTTGAAGTATTATAATCATGGGGGATGGCTATGTATTTGTTAATCCTTTTTCTTCTTGAAGTGAAAAATGGATTATTGACTTTTGGAGGAGACTGCTTGTTTTGACTGTGATTGGTCTTATTGGTTGATTGCCAATGGGTTCTTGGGTTTTGATGGTAGGGAAGTTTTTGTTTATACAGGAGATTGGATTTTGATTTGGGAGCAGGCAGGTTCCTTCTTATGGGAACATTTTGAGAATGGGATTTTTGGTAGATTAGCTTTCTTGTATTTTGTTGGTGGCTTGTGGAGGGTGAGTTTTGAGTGAGTCTGGTGGGGGATACATATCCGAGTCCTCTTCTCTTCCTATTTAGAACAACTTCAGCAGAAGAGTCACCGGTTTTACTATTCATGCCGAAGTTAGTCATTTTGTTTTTCAGCTCTTTGTTCTCTTCCTCTAAGACATTGTTTTTGGTTAAGGCATCTAACAACTTGGAATGAATGGCCTTAATGTCTTGTTTTAATCTATCATTTTCTGATCTTAAGAGAACATGGTGATCTTGGACTTTCTGAAAATCTTGTAGTAAAGATTCCAATGTGACATTGGTTGGTCCAGAATCACTAGAGCTATAGGAAGAGCAGGATGTTACCTCAACATCATTGTAGTGGTCTTTGGCCATTAGGCAGTTGTTGGAGCAGTTTTCATCATCTTCGCTGAGCCATCTGCTCCTTTCTTCAGTGAGCCAGCTGCCGCGTTTTTCAGCCACCTGCCAGGATCCCAGGCATAGAAGTGCTTCCTCTGAGCTTTCAGATGAAGAGCTTTCATCACTTGAGCTGCTTTCATCTTCAAATTGGGGTTCCTCCTTTTTCTTTTCACTAACAAATGCTTGTCTTTTGCTTTTGAAGTCCCTCTTGTAACTAGCTTTGGGACCAGTCCCCTGCTGCCCTTGATGCTTCTGGGCTAAGGGCAGAGGGCATTCATTTTTGTAATGTCCTGGCTGTCTACAGTTGTAGCACAGAATAGTTTCCTCACTGGATTGAGGTCTCCCTTGTCTTCTAGGTGGCAGGTTGTATGCTTTCTTTGGAGCAGTTCCCTCCTTCTTCATGAATCTTTTAAATTTCCTCACAAACATAGCAAACTGCTCGTCAGTGAGGAGATTATTGAGGGATTTTTCAGCAGATTTTGAAGTGCTTGGCTCAGACACTAGAGCTAGTGTCTTGTATTCATCTTCCTTCTCTTCTTTGATCTCCTTCATTTCAAATTCATAGGCCTTGAGATCACTGAAGAGTTTGTCGGTTGACAGAGCTCTGAGATCTCTGCTATCTCTCATGGCAGTTACCTTCATGTCCCATTTTGATGGCAGGCCTCTCAAGATTTTAAGGGAAATTTCCTTTTGAGAAAGTTCTTTCCCAAGGTCAGAGACCTCTGCCACAATTTTCAGGAATCTGGATTCCATCTCATGGATAGATTCAGATGACAGCATTTTGAAATCCTCAAATTTTTTGAGGGCTATGGTCAGTTTATTGTCCTTCTCCTGTTCATCCCCCTGCTCCAATCTTTGTTAGCTCATCCCAGACATCTTTGGCAGTTTCGCATTTCCTGATTCTGGGAAATATAGATTCATCAACAGATTTGAAGAGAATGTCCTTGGCAATGTTGTCAAGATTGTTTCTCTTCCTGTCCTCAGTTGTCCATTCCATTTTGGGTTTTGGAATGTATACATCATCTGTCCCTTCTGTGGTTCTGGATGTGATGACCTTCATTATTTTGATAGGTCCATCAGTAATTACTTCAAGCATCTCATCATGTAAGGCACTGAGATGTGCTCTCATCCGTATTTTCCAGTCATCAAATTTGTTCAAGTTGAACAGAAGATTCTTGGCTAACTGACTGTCCATTTTTAGAAAGTGTTTGGGAGGTAGAGTGGTTTGGATCTTTAGTTCAAATTAGTCAGAAACTGACTCTAGGAACACTCCGCTCTGATACCACTTGATGGTCCTGGATAGGGTAAAAGTCTAGAGGGGGGGTGAATAGACTTTTAAATCTTTTTCAACTTTGGAACACTTTTCCCTCTAGATGAGTTGATCTATAATCTTTTGAGAGATTAATGGATGCACAGCGGAAGTCTTTACCCTTTATGTAATGAGTGTGTGACAACTTTCTAGCTTGAATGATGTTTGGACTTTAAACAGTGAGCAGTTGGCTTGGCAGTTGCCTAGATAGCAGGGAACTGTTGAGGCAACTGCTAGTGGAAAATAGGAGATTGAGAAGGATGATAATATGGCCTTATGCAGAATGATGAGGGCTTACTGAATATGTGCTGAGCTGGTGATGATGAGGAGTTTTGCCTGGGCAGAGGTCTGAGCAGTTGGGTAAACCCAAGAAACTGCTAAGCCGTCTGCTGTGTATGAAAGGAGTATTTCTGAGAACTGGCAAACCAAACCTTTTAGTAGTGGTATTCCAAAGCTCGTGTGAAACAGTTGTCTCAAAGAAAAGTGAGTTATTAAGCAGTAGGATAAGCAGTAGAGTCAATTAAGGCTACTGCTTAGGATGCTGCTGGCAAACTACGATCCCTTTAATGAGAAGTGTTGGGTGTGTGTTCTGTTGAGTAAAGGAGAATCAACACT
>CAMAPF010000785.1:52500-70389 GCA_945859915.1 Cuscuta epithymum
CCCTAAACCCTAAACCCTAAACCCTAAACCCTAAACCCTAAACCCTAAACCCTAAACCCTAAACCCTAAACCCTAAACCCTAAACCCTAAACCCTAAACCCTAAACCCTAAACCCTAAACCCTAAACCCTAAACCCTAAACCCTAAACCCTAAACCCTAAACCCTAAACCCTAAACCCTAAACCCTAAACCCTAAACCCTAAACCCTAAACCCTAAACCCTAAACCCTAAACCCTAAACCCTAAACCCTAAACCCTAAACCCTAAACCCTAAACCCTAAACCCTAAACCCTAAACCCTAAACCCTAAACCCTAAACCCTAAACCCTAAACCCTAAACCCTAAACCCTAAACCCTAAAACCCTAAACCCTAAACCCTAAACCCTAAACCCTAAACCCTAAACCCTAAACCCTAAACCCTAAACCCTAAACCCTAAACCCTAACCCTAAACCCTGAACCCTGAACCCTGAACCCTGAACCCTGAACCCTGAACCCTGAACCCTGAACCCTGAACCCTGAACCCTGAACCCTGAACCCTGAACCCTGAAACCCTGAACCCTGAACCCTGAACCCTGAACCCTGAACCCTGAACCCTGAACCCTGAACCCTGAACCCTGAACCCTGAACCCTGAACCCTGAACCCTGAACCCTGAACCCTGAACCCTGAACCCTGAACCCTGAACCCTGAACCCTGAACCCTGAACCCTGAACCCTGAACCCTGAACCCTGAACCCTGAACCCTGAACCCTGAACCCTGAACCCTGAACCCTGAACCCTGAACCCTGAACCCTGAACCCTGAACCCTGAACCCTGAACCCTGAACCCTGAACCCTGAAACCCTGAACCCTGAACCCTGAACCCTGAACCCTGAACCCTGAACCCTGAACCCTGAACCCTGAACCCTGAACCCTGAACCCTGAACCCTGAACCCTGAACCCTGAACCCTGAACCCTGAACCCTGAACCCTGAACCCTGAACCCTGAACCCTGAACCCTGAACCCTGAACCCTGAACCCTGAACCCTGAACCCTGAACCCTGAACCCTGAACCCTGAACCCTGAACCCTGAACCCTGAACCCTGAACCCTGAACCCTGAACCCTGAACCCTGAACCCTGAACCCTGAACCCTGAACCCTGAACCCTGAACCCTGAACCCTGAACCCTGAACCCTGAACCCTGAACCCTAAACCCTAAACCCTAAACCCTAAACCCTAAACCCTAAACCCTAAACCCTAAACCCTAAACCCTAAACCCTAGACCCTAGACCCTAGACCCTAGACCCTAGACCCTAGACCCTAGACCCTAGACCCTAAACCCTAGACCCTAGACCCTAGACCCTAAACCCTAAACCCTAAACCCTAAACCCTAGACCCTAGACCCTAGACCCTAGACCCTAGACCCTAGACCCTAAACCCTAAACCCTAAACCCTAGACCCTAGACCCTAGACCCTAGACCCTAGACCCTAGACCCTAGACCCTAGACCCTAAACCCTAGACCCTAGACCCTAGACCCTAGACCCTAGACCCTAGACCCTAGACCCTAGACCCTAGACCCTAGACCCTAGACCCTAGACCCTAGACCCTAGACCCTAGACCCTAGACCCTAGACCCTAGACCCTAGACCCTAGACCCTAGACCCTAGACCCTAAACCCTAAACCCTAAACCCTAAACCCTAAACCCTAAACCCTAAACCCTAAACCCTAAACCCTAAACCCTAAACCCTAAACCCTAAACCCTAAACCCTAAACCCTAAACCCTAAACCCTAAACCCTAAACCCTAAACCCTAAACCCTAAACCCTAAACCCTAAACCCTAAACCCTAAACCCTAAACCCTAAACCCTAAACCCTAAACCCTAAACCCTAAACCCTAAACCCTAAACCCTAAACCCTAAACCCTAAACCCTAAACCCTAAACCCTAAACCCTAAACCCTAAACCCTAAACCCTAAACCCTAAACCCTAAAGCCCTAAAGCCTAAAGCCTAACCCTAAACCCTAAACCCTAAACCCTAAACCCTAAACCCTAAACCCTAAACCCTAAACCCTAAACCCTAAACCCTAAACCCTAAACCCTAAACCCTAAACCCTAAACCCTAAACCCTAAACCCTAAACCCTAAACCCTAAACCCTAAACCCTAAACCCTAAACCCTAAACCCTAAACCCTAAACCCTAAACCCTAAACCCTAAACCCTAAACCCTAAACCCTAAACCCTAAACCCTAAACCCTAAACCCTAAACCCTAAACCCTAAACCCTAAACCCTAAACCCTAAACCCTAAACCCTAAACCCTAAACCCTAAACCCTAAACCCTAAACCCTAAACCCTAAACCCTAAACCCTAAACCCTAAACCCTAAACCCTAAACCCTAAACCCTAAACCCTAAACCCTAAACCCTAAACCCTAAACCCTAAACCCTAAACCCTAAACCCTAAACCCTAAACCCTAAACCCTAAACCCTAAACCCTAAACCCTAAACCCTAAACCCTAAACCCTAAACCCTAAACCCTAAACCCTAAACCCTAAACCCTAAACCCTAAACCCTAAACCCTAAACCCTAAACCCTAAACCCTAAACCCTAAACCCTAAACCCTAAACCCTAAACCCTAAACCCTAAACCCTAAACCCTAAACCCTAAACCCTAAACCCTAAACCCTAAACCCTAAACCCTAAACCCTAAACCCTAAACCCTAAACCCTAAACCCTAAACCCTAAACCCTAAACCCTAAACCCTAAACCCTAAACCCTAAACCCTAAACCCTAAACCCTAAACCCTAAACCCTAAACCCTAAACCCTAAACCCTAAACCCTAAACCCTAAACCCTAAACCCTAAACCCTAAACCCTAAACCCTAAACCCTAAACCCTAAACCCTAAACCCTAAACCCTAAACCCTAAACCCTAAACCCTAAACCCTAAACCCTAAACCCTAAACCCTAAACCCTAAACCCTAAACCCTAAACCCTAAACCCTAAACCCTAAACCCTAAACCCTAAACCCTAAACCCTAAACCCTAAACCCTAAACCCTAAACCCTAAACCCTAAACCCTAAACCCTAAACCCTAAACCCTAAACCCTAAACCCTAAACCCTAAACCCTAAACCCTAAACCCTAAACCCTAAACCCTAAACCCTAAACCCTAAACCCTAAACCCTAAACCCTAAACCCTAAACCCTAAACCCTAAACCCTAAACCCTAAACCCTAAACCCTAAACCCTAAACCCTAAACCCTAAACCCTAAACCCTAAACCCTAAACCCTAAACCCTAAACCCTAAACCCTAAACCCTAAACCCTAAACCCTAAACCCTAAACCCTAAACCCTAAACCCTAAACCCTAAACCCTAAACCCTAAACCCTAAACCCTAAACCCTAAACCCTAAACCCTAAACCCTAAACCCTAAACCCTAAACCCTAAACCCTAAACCCTAAACCCTAAACCCTAAACCCTAAACCCTAAACCCTAAACCCTAAACCCTAAACCCTAAACCCTAAACCCTAAACCCTAAACCCTAAACCCTAAACCCTAAACCCTAAACCCTAAACCCTAAACCCTAAACCCTAAACCCTAAACCCTAAACCCTAAACCCTAAACCCTAAACCCTAAACCCTAAACCCTAAACCCTAAACCCTAAACCCTAAACCCTAAACCCTAAACCCTAAACCCTAAACCCTAAACCCTAAACCCTAAACCCTAAACCCTAAACCCTAAACCCTAAACCCTAAACCCTAAACCCTAAACCCTAAACCCTAAACCCTAAACCCTAAACCCTAAACCCTAAACCCTAAACCCTAAACCCTAAACCCTAAACCCTAAACCCTAAACCCTAAACCCTAAACCCTAAACCCTAAACCCTAAACCCTAAACCCTAAACCCTAAACCCTAAACCCTAAACCCTAAACCCTAAACCCTAAACCCTAAACCCTAAACCCTAAACCCTAAACCCTAAACCCTAAACCCTAAACCCTAAACCCTAAACCCTAAACCCTAAACCCTAAACCCTAAACCCTAAACCCTAAACCCTAAACCCTAAACCCTAAACCCTAAACCCTAAACCCTAAACCCTAAACCCTAAACCCTAAACCCTAAACCCTAAACCCTAAACCCTAAACCCTAAACCCTAAACCCTAAACCCTAAACCCTAAACCCTAAACCCTAAACCCTAAACCCTAAACCCTAAACCCTAAACCCTAAACCCTAAACCCTAAACCCTAAACCCTAAACCCTAAACCCTAAACCCTAAACCCTAAACCCTAAACCCTAAACCCTAAACCCTAAACCCTAAACCCTAAACCCTAAACCCTAAACCCTAAACCCTAAACCCTAAACCCTAAACCCTAAACCCTAAACCCTAAACCCTAAACCCTAAACCCTAAACCCTAAACCCTAAACCCTAAACCCTAAACCCTAAACCCTAAACCCTAAACCCTAAACCCTAAACCCTAAACCCTAAACCCTAAACCCTAAACCCTAAACCCTAAACCCTAAACCCTAAACCCTAAACCCTAAACCCTAAACCCTAAACCCTAAACCCTAAACCCTAAACCCTAAACCCTAAACCCTAAACCCTAAACCCTAAACCCTAAACCCTAAACCCTAAACCCTAAACCCTAAACCCTAAACCCTAAACCCTAAACCCTAAACCCTAAACCCTAAACCCTAAACCCTAAACCCTAAACCCTAAACCCTAAACCCTAAACCCTAAACCCTAAACCCTAAACCCTAAACCCTAAACCCTAAACCCTAAACCCTAAACCCTAAACCCTAAACCCTAAACCCTAAACCCTAAACCCTAAACCCTAAACCCTAAACCCTAAACCCTAAACCCTAAACCCTAAACCCTAAACCCTAAACCCTAAACCCTAAACCCTAAACCCTAAACCCTAAACCCTAAACCCTAAACCCTAAACCCTAAACCCTAAACCCTAAACCCTAAACCCTAAACCCTAAACCCTAAACCCTAAACCCTAAACCCTAAACCCTAAACCCTAAACCCTAAACCCTAAACCCTAAACCCTAAACCCTAAACCCTAAACCCTAAACCCTAAACCCTAAACCCTAAACCCTAAACCCTAAACCCTAAACCCTAAACCCTAAACCCTAAACCCTAAACCCTAAACCCTAAACCCTAAACCCTAAACCCTAAACCCTAAACCCTAAACCCTAAACCCTAAACCCTAAACCCTAAACCCTAAACCCTAAACCCTAAACCCTAAACCCTAAACCCTAAACCCTAAACCCTAAACCCTAAACCCTAAACCCTAAACCCTAAACCCTAAACCCTAAACCCTAAACCCTAAACCCTAAACCCTAAACCCTAAACCCTAAACCCTAAACCCTAAACCCTAAACCCTAAACCCTAAACCCTAAACCCTAAACCCTAAACCCTAAACCCTAAACCCTAAACCCTAAACCCTAAACCCTAAACCCTAAACCCTAAACCCTAAACCCTAAACCCTAAACCCTAAACCCTAAACCCTAAACCCTAAACCCTAAACCCTAAACCCTAAACCCTAAACCCTAAACCCTAAACCCTAAACCCTAAACCCTAAACCCTAAACCCTAAACCCTAAACCCTAAACCCTAAACCCTAAACCCTAAACCCTAAACCCTAAACCCTAAACCCTAAACCCTAAACCCTAAACCCTAAACCCTAAACCCTAAACCCTAAACCCTAAACCCTAAACCCTAAACCCTAAACCCTAAACCCTAAACCCTAAACCCTAAACCCTAAACCCTAAACCCTAAACCCTAAACCCTAAACCCTAAACCCTAAACCCTAAACCCTAAACCCTAAACCCTAAACCCTAAACCCTAAACCCTAAACCCTAAACCCTAAACCCTAAACCCTAAACCCTAAACCCTAAACCCTAAACCCTAAACCCTAAACCCTAAACCCTAAACCCTAAACCCTAAACCCTAAACCCTAAACCCTAAACCCTAAACCCTAAACCCTAAACCCTAAACCCTAAACCCTAAACCCTAAACCCTAAACCCTAAACCCTAAACCCTAAACCCTAAACCCTAAACCCTAAACCCTAAACCCTAAACCCTAAACCCTAAACCCTAAACCCTAAACCCTAAACCCTAAACCCTAAACCCTAAACCCTAAACCCTAAACCCTAAACCCTAAACCCTAAACCCTAAACCCTAAACCCTAAACCCTAAACCCTAAACCCTAAACCCTAAACCCTAAACCCTAAACCCTAAACCCTAAACCCTAAACCCTAAACCCTAAACCCTAAACCCTAAACCCTAAACCCTAAACCCTAAACCCTAAACCCTAAACCCTAAACCCTAAACCCTAAACCCTAAACCCTAAACCCTAAACCCTAAACCCTAAACCCTAAACCCTAAACCCTAAACCCTAAACCCTAAACCCTAAACCCTAAACCCTAAACCCTAAACCCTAAACCCTAAACCCTAAACCCTAAACCCTAAACCCTAAACCCTAAACCCTAAACCCTAAACCCTAAACCCTAAACCCTAAACCCTAAACCCTAAACCCTAAACCCTAAACCCTAAACCCTAAACCCTAAACCCTAAACCCTAAACCCTAAACCCTAAACCCTAAACCCTAAACCCTAAACCCTAAACCCTAAACCCTAAACCCTAAACCCTAAACCCTAAACCCTAAACCCTAAACCCTAAACCCTAAACCCTAAACCCTAAACCCTAAACCCTAAACCCTAAACCCTAAACCCTAAACCCTAAACCCTAAACCCTAAACCCTAAACCCTAAACCCTAAACCCTAAACCCTAAACCCTAAACCCTAAACCCTAAACCCTAAACCCTAAACCCTAAACCCTAAACCCTAAACCCTAAACCCTAAACCCTAAACCCTAAACCCTAAACCCTAAACCCTAAACCCTAAACCCTAAACCCTAAACCCTAAACCCTAAACCCTAAACCCTAAACCCTAAACCCTAAACCCTAAACCCTAAACCCTAAACCCTAAACCCTAAACCCTAAACCCTAAACCCTAAACCCTAAACCCTAAACCCTAAACCCTAAACCCTAAACCCTAAACCCTAAACCCTAAACCCTAAACCCTAAACCCTAAACCCTAAACCCTAAACCCTAAACCCTGAACCCTGAACCCTGAACCCTGAACCCTGAACCCTGAACCCTGAACCCTGAACCCTGAACCCTGAACCCTGAACCCTGAACCCTGAACCCTGAACCCTGAACCCTGAACCCTGAACCCTGAACCCTGAACCCTGAACCCTGAACCCTGAACCCTGAACCCTGAACCCTGAACCCTGAACCCTGAACCCTGAACCCTGAACCCTGAACCCTGAACCCTGAACCCTGAACCCTGAACCCTGAACCCTGAACCCTGAACCCTGAACCCTGAACCCTGAACCCTGAACCCTGAACCCTGAACCCTGAACCCTGAACCCTGAACCCTGAACCCTGAACCCTGAACCCTGAACCCTGAACCCTGAACCCTGAACCCTGAACCCTGAACCCTGAACCCTGAACCCTGAACCCTGAACCCTGAACCCTGAACCCTGAACCCTGAACCCTGAACCCTGAACCCTGAACCCTGAACCCTGAACCCTGAACCCTGAACCCTGAACCCTGAACCCTGAACCCTGAACCCTGAACCCTGAACCCTGAACCCTGAACCCTGAACCCTGAACCCTGAACCCTGAACCCTGAACCCTGAACCCTGAACCCTGAACCCTGAACCCTGAACCCTGAACCCTGAACCCTGAACCCTGAACCCTGAACCCTGAACCCTGAACCCTGAACCCTGAACCCTGAACCCTGAACCCTGAACCCTGAACCCTGAACCCTGAACCCTGAACCCTGAACCCTGAACCCTGAACCCTGAACCCTGAACCCTGAACCCTGAACCCTGAACCCTGAACCCTGAACCCTGAACCCTGAACCCTGAACCCTGAACCCTGAACCCTGAACCCTGAACCCTGAACCCTGAACCCTGAACCCTGAACCCTGAACCCTGAACCCTGAACCCTGAACCCTGAACCCTGAACCCTGAACCCTGAACCCTGAACCCTGAACCCTGAACCCTGAACCCTGAACCCTGAACCCTGAACCCTGAACCCTGAACCCTGAACCCTGAACCCTGAACCCTGAACCCTGAACCCTGAACCCTGAACCCTGAACCCTGAACCCTGAACCCTGAACCCTGAACCCTGAACCCTGAACCCTGAACCCTGAACCCTGAACCCTGAACCCTGAACCCTGAACCCTGAACCCTGAACCCTGAACCCTGAACCCTGAACCCTGAACCCTGAACCCTGAACCCTGAACCCTGAACCCTGAACCCTGAACCCTGAACCCTGAACCCTGAACCCTGAACCCTGAACCCTGAACCCTGAACCCTGAACCCTGAACCCTGAACCCTGAACCCTGAACCCTGAACCCTGAACCCTGAACCCTGAACCCTGAACCCTGAACCCTGAACCCTGAACCCTGAACCCTGAACCCTGAACCCTGAACCCTGAACCCTGAACCCTGAACCCTGAACCCTGAACCCTGAACCCTGAACCCTGAACCCTGAACCCTGAACCCTGAACCCTGAACCCTGAACCCTGAACCCTGAACCCTGAACCCTGAACCCTGAACCCTGAACCCTGAACCCTGAACCCTGAACCCTGAACCCTGAACCCTGAACCCTGAACCCTGAACCCTGAACCCTGAACCCTGAACCCTGAACCCTGAACCCTGAACCCTGAACCCTGAACCCTGAACCCTGAACCCTGAACCCTGAACCCTGAACCCTGAACCCTGAACCCTGAACCCTGAACCCTGAACCCTGAACCCTGAACCCTGAACCCTGAACCCTGAACCCTGAACCCTGAACCCTGAACCCTGAACCCTGAACCCTGAACCCTGAACCCTGAACCCTGAACCCTGAACCCTGAACCCTGAACCCTGAACCCTGAACCCTGAACCCTGAACCCTGAACCCTGAACCCTGAACCCTGAACCCTGAACCCTGAACCCTGAACCCTGAACCCTGAACCCTGAACCCTGAACCCTGAACCCTGAACCCTGAACCCTGAACCCTGAACCCTGAACCCTGAACCCTGAACCCTGAACCCTGAACCCTGAACCCTGAACCCTGAACCCTGAACCCTGAACCCTGAACCCTGAACCCTGAACCCTGAACCCTGAACCCTGAACCCTGAACCCTGAACCCTGAACCCTGAACCCTGAACCCTGAACCCTGAACCCTGAACCCTGAACCCTGAACCCTGAACCCTGAACCCTGAACCCTGAACCCTGAACCCTGAACCCTGAACCCTGAACCCTGAACCCTGAACCCTGAACCCTGAACCCTGAACCCTGAACCCTGAACCCTGAACCCTGAACCCTGAACCCTGAACCCTGAACCCTGAACCCTGAACCCTGAACCCTGAACCCTGAACCCTGAACCCTGAACCCTGAACCCTGAACCCTGAACCCTGAACCCTGAACCCTGAACCCTGAACCCTGAACCCTGAACCCTGAACCCTGAACCCTGAACCCTGAACCCTGAACCCTGAACCCTGAACCCTGAACCCTGAACCCTGAACCCTGAACCCTGAACCCTGAACCCTGAACCCTGAACCCTGAACCCTGAACCCTGAACCCTGAACCCTGAACCCTGAACCCTGAACCCTGAACCCTGAACCCTGAACCCTGAACCCTGAACCCTGAACCCTGAACCCTAAACCCTCAACCCTAAACCCTCAACCCTAAACCCTAAACCCTAAACCCTAAACCCTAAACCCTAAACCCTAAACCCTAAACCCTAAACCCTAAACCCTAAACCCTAAACCCTAAACCCTAAACCCTAAACCCTAAACCCTAAACCCTAAACCCTAAACCCTAAACCCTAAACCCTAAACCCTAAACCCTAAACCCTAAACCCTAAACCCTAAACCCTAAACCCTAAACCCTAAACCCTAAACCCTAAACCCTAAACCCTAAACCCTAAACCCTAAACCCTAAACCCTAAACCCTAAACCCTAAACCCTAAACCCTAAACCCTAAACCCTAAACCCTAAACCCTAAACCCTAAACCCTAAACCCTAAACCCTAAACCCTAAACCCTAAACCCTAAACCCTAAACCCTAAACCCTAAACCCTAAACCCTAAACCCTAAACCCTAAACCCTAAACCCTAAACCCTAAACCCTAAACCCTAAACCCTAAACCCTAAACCCTAAACCCTAAACCCTAAACCCTAAACCCTAAACCCTAAACCCTAAACCCTAAACCCTAAACCCTAAACCCTAAACCCTAAACCCTAAACCCTAAACCCTAAACCCTAAACCCTAAACCCTAAACCCTAAACCCTAAACCCTAAACCCTAAACCCTAAACCCTAAACCCTAAACCCTAAACCCTAAACCCTAAACCCTAAACCCTAAACCCTAAACCCTAAACCCTAAACCCTAAACCCTAAACCCTAAACCCTAAACCCTAAACCCTAAACCCTAAACCCTAAACCCTAAACCCTAAACCCTAAACCCTAAACCCTAAACCCTAAACCCTAAACCCTAAACCCTAAACCCTAAACCCTAAACCCTAAACCCTAAACCCTAAACCCTAAACCCTAAACCCTAAACCCTAAACCCTAAACCCTAAACCCTAAACCCTAAACCCTAAACCCTAAACCCTAAACCCTAAACCCTAAACCCTAAACCCTAAACCCTAAACCCTAAACCCTAAACCCTAAACCCTAAACCCTAAACCCTAAACCCTAAACCCTAAACCCTAAACCCTAAACCCTAAACCCTAAACCCTAAACCCTAAACCCTAAACCCTAAACCCTAAACCCTAAACCCTAAACCCTAAACCCTAAACCCTAAACCCCAAACCCCAAACCCCAAACCCCAAACCCCAAACCCCAAACCCCAAACCCCAAACCCCAAACCCCAAACCCCAAACCCCAAACCCCAAACCCCAAACCCCAAACCCCAAACCCCAAACCCCAAACCCCAAACCCCAAACCCCAAACCCCAAACCCCAAACCCCAAACCCCAAACCCCAAACCCCAAACCCCAAACCCCAAACCCCAAACCCCAAACCCCAAACCCCAAACCCCAAACCCCAAACCCCAAACCCCAAACCCCAAACCCCAAACCCCAAACCCCAAACCCCAAACCCCAAACCCCAAACCCCAAACCCCAAACCCCAAACCCCAAACCCCAAACCCCAAACCCCAAACCCCAAACCCCAAACCCCAAACCCCAAACCCCAAACCCCAAACCCCAAACCCCAAACCCCAAACCCCAAACCCTAAACCCTAAACCCTAAACCCTAAACCCTAAACCCTAAACCCTAAACCCTAAACCCTAAACCCTAAACCCTAAACCCTAAACCCTAAACCCTAAACCCTAAACCCTAAACCCTAAACCCTAAACCCTAAACCCTAAACCCTAAACCCTAAACCCTAAACCCTAAACCCTAAACCCTAAACCCTAAACCCTAAACCCTAAACCCTAAACCCTAAACCCTAAACCCTAAACCCTAAACCCTAAACCCTAAACCCTAAACCCTAAACCCTAAACCCTAAACCCTAAACCCTAAACCCTAAACCCTAAACCCTAAACCCTAAACCCTAAACCCTAAACCCTAAACCCTAAACCCTAAATGTAAGGAATAAATGTAATTAGATTTTGATGATGCTATAGGATTAGAAAGTTAGAGTACCCCCAAATTAGATTTCATGTATTAAACTTTTCAATTGTAAGTATTAGTGTAGTCGACGATCAGAGTTGCTCTATTTTGGATCAGATCAGAAGTGCATCAGAACTGCTCGACCAGACTTGCTCTATGAGAACTACTCCATCAGAGTTCTCTTGCCAGAAGTCCATCAGAGGTGTATCATGAGAGTTGCTGATAAGACTGGACATCTGATAGCCGATGAGATCTACAGATCAGAAGTACTCATCAGCGGACCTATCAGAGTCAGAGTTCAGTCAGAGATCAGAAGACCATCAGAACTCAACTCATCAGATAGCCATCAGAATCCAACATATCAGAAGAACCTGATCAGAGCTCGACGAACACTTAGAGATTTTCAAGCAACATCCAACAGCTCTGAATTCAACGGGTAAAAACATCCAACGGCTACAAGACTGTGCATGAAAGGAAAGCATTTAATGCACATTAAACGAGCCTGATACGCTGAAGGATTGATTGCAAATGATTGACCAAGGAATCCGGGAAGATATATTATAAAAATAGAAACCTTCCAAAACGGCGGTCAAGTCAACTGTACGCACATTTAATGCAGTTGTCTCCCCCTCCAACGGTCAGACAACCTCAGTATATAAGCTACACACCGAAGAACTGGAAAACAACTTTGCTACAACTTTTGCTCATCATCATTCAAGCTCTCTTGAGTTTAAAATTCTACAACCTTCAACAAGACAAGCTTACGTTGGGAAGATTCAAACTCCAAATCTTTCATCCCCAACAAACAAGCAAAGTTCATCCTGCTCTTCAACACTTCAAGAACTTCATCAAACATCCTTTGTAACGAAGCAAGTTGGAGGAAAAACTCTGTTTTTCAAAGGATCTTCTGAAAAGAAGGGCGTCCAAGTAACTGCAGTAGTGAAGTGGTGATACTTCCGGGAAGCTGAGTGAAAGGACCAGCCATCAGGACGTGGAATTGCATCCTGGGTGGCAGCTAGACTTGAAGAAGGCGTGGAGAACTTCTTAAGTGCTAGGAACTAAGCTTTGTAACCGATCTACTTCAAAGCTAGTGGAACAGTGGACTAGAGGAACGAGTTGTTCCTTGAACCACTATAAAATATCCGGTGTCATTTACTTTACTGCAATTTATATTTCTGCACTTAGGATATTAACTGAGTAACTCTAAGACTTGGAATCTGTGTTCAGCAGATCTTGTTTTCAGAGTTATCAGAAAGGCATCTGCCTTAGTGTTTCTGAGGCTACCCGGACAGATCAGAATCCGCTGCCAAGGCCAGTTCTGATATCAGAACCAGCCTTTCTCTGTCATCAGAATCAGACCTTCTCTGATAAGTCACTTCGGACTTAGAGAAAATTTGAAAAACGAACCAGTCTATTCACCCCCCCCCCCTCTAGACTGGTTACCATATTAAACGGGACCAACAAGTGGTATCAGAGCCTCCTTGTTCTTGTAATCTTTTAGGTTACTCTCTGAACAAAGATCCACTTGTTCTTAGCCTCTCCTTATTTATTATAATGGATAATTCTCTTGCAAAGCATCTTATGTTCACAGATCAGAAGTATGATGATTGGAAGATCAGAATGAAGGCACATCTATGTGCTCTTCATGATGAAATGTGGGAAGTTTTGGAAAATGGCCCCTTTATCCAGTTCATGAAGATCAATCCTGCTCACTCCATTGATAACTCTCAGCCCCAGATGATTGAGAAAGCCCGGTCAGAATGGACCAAGGAAGAGAAGAGGCAGTACAATCTAGATAATATAGCCAAGGACATCCTTTACAAGGCTATTGATGAAAGATACTTTAACAGAATCAAGAAGTGCAGAACTGCCAAAGAAATCTGGGATAAGCTGGATGAGATTGGAGCAGGAGATGAACAAGAAAGAGACAACAAGCTGACCATTGCAATGAAGAAGTTTGATGACTTCAAACTCCTACCAGAAGAATGCATTGCTAAGATGCATGAGAGATTGCTGATTCTCATCAGTGAGATTTCTGAGCTTGGGAAGGAGCTCACCATCAAAGAGGTCAACATGAAGATCCTCAGGGGACTGCCTTCAGCTTGGAAGATGAAGGTGATTGCAGTCCAGGAAAGCAAGAACATCAAGACTTATGCCACTGAGAAACTCATCTCTGATCTCAAGGCTTATGAGTTTGAGATGCATGAAGAGAAGGAAGAAGTTCCTGATGAGAGGACCACCACTGCTCTCACTGCTAGCACCTCAAAGGTAAGTGACTTTGACCCTTCTACTCTGTTATCTGATGAGTATATGGCTGCTTTTGCCAGAAAGTTTAAGAAGTTTATGAAGAAAGATGGAAGGAGTCCATCTTCCATCAGAAGACCACATCAGAAGACCAAGTCCTCTGAAAGCAATGGAGAGTACCTCTGCTACAACTGCAGACAGCCTGGGCACTTCAAAGCAAACTGCCCCTATCCAAGAGTGTCCAAGAAGCAAGGACATGAAGATGAAAAGAAACCAGATGATCAACACAGAAGAAGAAGAGCATTTGTCTCAGAACAAGCTGAGAGAGATCCACTCTCTGAATCAGAGTCCAGCTCAGACTCCGACTCTGATGAAGCATTCTGCTGCTTGGATGCAGAAACTGAAGACCTTTGCCTCATGGCACAATCAGATGATGAGGTATGCTCTAATTCTATTTCCTCTTCGGTAGGCACAGCCTTAAATGATGATCCAATGTCATCATTCTGGGAAGAGTTCCAAACTATCCAAGCCACTTATTCTTTTGTTAAAGAAGAGAACAGTAGGCTGAAAGTTGATATCTCTGATCTAAGGAAAGAGACTGAGTGTAAACTTAATCTCTTAACTGAGGAAAGAGATAGACTGAAAGCTGAAAATGAGTCTCTTCTGAAAAGAATAAGAGACATTGAGGAACTTGAGAGTAGATATAATAGCCTTCTGAAGATGCAATCTTCCATGAAGAATATTGGTGACTCTCATAACTTCACCTCTGGCCTTGGATATGTTGAACCAGAGTCTGGTGAGCCTTCTGTAAGGCCTAGCACCCGGGTTGCTAAAGCTAAAAAGGTCATAGTGCCACAGACTCTGAGCCCCAATTGCCATGCTAGTACTTCTGGTACTAAAGTTGTTCATGAGAAGGTCATACCAGAAAAACAAACTCTAAAGGCCAAACCAAAACAAAGTTTGAAAACTAATGAACCTGGCAGACACTCTAACAAAAGGAAAAGTTTTCAGAACAATAATAATCAACGGCCTAACCCTATCAGACAATCTCATGACAATGGTATCAGAAACTGCTATCAGAAAGGCAGATATCAAGAGAAGATTAACTATAGGCGGAAGAGGTTGTCTGGTCAACCTCAGAAGTCTAAAGTTAAGCGCTCCTCTGATCTTGATAGTATATGGGACTTCTTTCCAACAAAGAAGGCTATGCAGAAGTATGCAAACAGAAAGCATGATCCTCACAAGCATCTGCCCAAAGTGAATCATACATCTGTTTACTACAACTACCAGGTGGACAATGGGTACCATCCACCAAGGTTTCAGTTGATGAGACCAAAATGGTACCAACTACCAAGACTGCATTACCCCCCAGGACCCAACATTGCTTGGGTACCTAAATCCTCCTTTTGATCTTGCAGGAACAGTGTGCTGGAGCTATCTCAGAACAAGAATGGTATATTGATAGTGGATGCTCCAGACACATGACAGGTGACAAGAGTTGCCTATCAGAGTTCCAGAAAATCAATGGACCCAGAGTCACTTTCGGTGGAAATGACAAGGAAGGGCAAACAAAAGGAAGAGGGAAGCTGATCAAGAAATAGATAATCATTGAAGATGTCTCATATGTCAAAGGTCTAAAGTTGAATTCACCAAGACCTTATGCTATGTCAAGCATGAGACAACCAAAGAAGTGGTTCTTACAGCCAGGAGAAGGAAGAACATCTATGTTGTTGACTGGCAAACAGCAAAAGATGGAACCTGTCTGATAGCAAAAGACAATTCAAAGCTAAGCTGGGACTGGCACAAGAAGCTTAGCCATCTGAATTTCAAAACCATCAACAAACTGGCAAGAGAACACATTGTAGATGGTCTGCCTGACATTGTCTACAAGAAGGAGACCCTCTGCAGTGCTTGTCAAAAGGGAAAACAAGTAAAGACCTCATTCAAACCCATAGCTGGAGATCTTTCTACTTGTCCTCTAAATCTGATCCACATGGATTTATTTGGACCAGTTGAAACTCCCAGTGTTGGTGGAAAAAGATATACTCTTGTTATGGTTGATGATTACTCAAGATATACTTGGACTATGTTCCTAACCAAGAAAAATGAAACTCTTCAGAAGTTGCCATCTCTGTTAAAGCAACTTCAAACTGAGAAGAACATGAAGGTCAGAACAATCAGATCTGACAGAGGAACTGAATTTGTCAACAAAGTGATCAAAGACTTCTGTGATCAGAATGGTACATTCCATCAACTTTCTGCTGCCAGAACACCCCAACAAAATGGTGTTGCAGAAAGAAGGAACAGAACACTGAAAGAAGCTGCAAGAACTATGATTGCAGAATCAGGATTGCCCATCAGATACTGGGCTGAAGCAATCAACACTGCATGCTACACTCAGAATAGAAGCATGATCCACAAGAATCATCAGAAGACCCCCTACGAGCTGTGGAAAGGAAGAAAGCCAAATATCAGCTACTTCCATGTGTTTGGATGCAAGTGCTATATTCTAAACAATGGAAAGGAGAATCTGAAAGTATTTCAAGAAAAAGCTGATGAAGGTGTATTCTTAGGCTATTCAAGCTCAAGCAAAGCCTATAGAGTACTCAACAGGAGAACTATACAAGTTGAAGAATCCATTCATGTCAAGTTTGATGATAGCACCTCTACAGAAGAACTATCAGAGATCTTGGAGAAGATTAATCTTGAAGATAAGGTTTCAGAACCATCAGAAGAGGTCACCATCAATCCTGTATTATCAATTCCTCCTGTCAATCCAATTCTGATAGACAAAGATGAAGATGAAGAATCAGAAGATGAACCATCAGAGCTGCCTAGACAGCAACTGTCAGAACCTGATCTAACTTGGTTAAGAGATCATCCTCCTAATCAAGTGATAGGTCAAGTCACCAGTGGTGTTAGGACCAGATCTGCATCAAGAAGAGAAGCCATGTTCACCTGCTGCATATCTCAAATGGAACCAATGTGTGTGGAAGAAGCTCTAGAAGATTCAGATTGGATCAATGCAATGCAAGAAGAGCTGACACAATTTGAAAGGAATGAAGTATGGAAACTTGTTCCCAGACCAAAGCATCAGAATGTCATTGGAACCAAGTGGGTATTCAAGAACAAAGCAGATGAAGAAGGCAACATTGTAAGGAATAAAGCAAGGCTTGTAGCAAAGGGATACTGTCAAGAAGAAGGCATAGATTTTGATGAGACCTTTGCACCTGTAGCAAGACTGGAAGCAATCAGGATATTTCTAGCCTATGCTGCTTACAACGACATCAAGGTCTACCAGATGGATGTCAAGAGTGCATTTCTGAATGGAGAACTTGAAGAGGAAGTTTATGTTGAACAACCTCCAGGTTTTGTCATTCCTACTCAATCTTCTTGTGTCTACAAGCTCAGAAAGGCCCTCTATGGTCTTAAGCAAGCTCCCAGAGCTTGGTATGACACATTGTCCTTATTCTTAGTGAACCATGGGTTTACTAAAGGAAAGGTGGACAAGACTCTTTTTCAAATTTCTGTTGCTAATCATATTCTGTTAGTGCAAATCTATGTTGATGATATTATATTTGGAAGCACTAATCCAGAATTATGCAAGAAATTCTCTCAAGTTATGCAGAAGAAGTTTGAAATGAGCATGATGGGAGAACTCAGTTACTTTCTTGGATTACAAGTCAAACAAGTACCAGAAGGCATCTTTATCAACCAAGGAAAGTACACCAGAGATCTTGTTAAGAAGTTTGGAGTAGATGGAAAATCTTCAGTCAAAATTCCAATGAATGCCTCTCAAGGCATTGGACCAGATGATGAAGGCAAAGATGTTGATGCAACAACTTATAGAGGAATCATTGGATCTCTCCTCTATCTGACTGCAAGCAGACCAGACATAGCTTTTGCAGTAGGAATCTGTGCCAGATACCAATCAAAGCCAAAGGAGAGCCATCTAGTTGCTGCTAAGAAGATTATCAGATATATCAAAGGAAATCCAAACGCAGGACTATG